>JAMZAV010008625.1:0-27051 GCA_024449915.1 Sweltsa coloradensis | reverse complement strand
TAAAATCGGCAACATTAATTACCCACTTGTGTACTTTGGAAACGGTTTACAAAACCAATTTTTGGACTCACCAACGTATTCTATTTAGTTTTGTTTAACAAAATTGTTTCTTTCAAAGAAGTAATTGTTTTCCTTGCCTTGACCCAGGCATAAATTATAATACTTCGAAATGTTTATTTCTCGAATATGTTGATGTTCCGTTGAATTTTTGACACGACCTTCAAGACCTGCTGATCTTGGTTGTTAGCGTTGGTCCTCCTGGTAGTGCCATACTTCATGTTCATGCATGTCTTCTCGCCGTGATGTTGTTGTGTCTATCTCATGAGGAATTTGTTTTCGTGATATTTTCCTTTTTTAAGTGCGTTCCAAAGTGTATTTTGGACTTGTTGCTGTGAGTTTGGGGTATTAGCTTGGAGTGTGGACCTACATAGTTTGTGCATAATTGTGTAGAATAAGATGTACAAGAATCGCATGAAGAAAAAGTCTGAAGATGTTGCAAAGACTGTCAAGGAAATTGCGCCCTCACCGCCAAAACGTACTCGTAAGTCAAGTGAAACCGAAGAGGCTAGGCCTAGGTCATCGAGAACGGTTCAGCTATCAAATGGACGTTCAAAAGAAAAGCCTTTCAGCAAATCACCAGAGCCAGAGACTAAGGCTAGGTCAAGTAGGCAAAGGCCAACACCTAAGCGTAGTCACGTAGAAAACGAAACCGAAAGCCCGCTGCTGGCCCCAAAGCGTTCTAGGCCGAAAAAGTCAGAGCCAAAGCCTACAGCAAATGGTGACTCATCCTCTGATAATGAAATCGTTTTATCACAGGGCTCCACGTTAAAATCTCCATTAGCCAACTCAACTCTGCTGAGTGTAAGAGGTGGGCGTAAACCCTCTGAAAAGTTGACCCGATCCATCATGAAACCATATTTTGAAGAAGCACTTTTGATGTGTGGCTTCCGTCTTGGTAAAGGCAACAGTCGAAATATTATTGGTTAGTTTTTATTTATTTATTGAATCCATGGACATGTAGGCCCTACATGGTACACATATCGGATAGGCCTATACATACATATGCCTTTCCGTTACATATATCACAAATAACAAATGACGGTAATTATTTAGTATACGGTTGGCCGAGAAAAAAGACTTAAAATTTTTTCACCTAGTTTTTAGAGGTATTATCAAAGTTCTATAATTAATTTTCAGTTGGCGCAACCCCCAACTTTCAACCATAAATGATGTTATTCATGTAATTATCTACGTAGGTAGTGTAGCCGCAATGTCAATGTTGTCCGCCATGTTGGCAATGACAGTAGTGACGCAATGGAGCTCATATGCCCATAAGCTCGATGCATATGCCTCCGTGACGTCATACACTTCTTACCTTGAACTCGACCGTTATGTTTTGAAATTGGTGGTGGCTGGTTCCGCTTCTTCATCATCATCGCCAACTTGTTCTTCGTCAACGACTACACTCGCCGGGTGGTACTCTTTCGGATGGTATGCCCCAACTTTTCAACACTGTTTTTTCCATTAAAAACAATTCAACCTTTAACGTCGCTATTTCAAACGGTAATTATGCCGTTAACGGTTTTCCGAGAAAAAAGATGAAAAAATTTACTTACCATATTCCAGTGTGTGTAATTAATGTTCCTTAAATGTTCCTTAATTCATTTTCAGGTACCGCATTATGGTTTTTAATTTTGTAAACAATGTTTTTCATCTTTTCACTAGTGGAAATTGAGCCGTCATTTGTGCGTCCACATACTCATAGACATCCTATATCAATGCACATACTACATCGCCATGTTGATTTGGAAAGCGTGATCTCCTCTGACACGTCTCTACCGCTGCGTACGCAGCGTAAAAAAGTATTTTTGTTTCAAATCGCGACATTAAAGGTTAAAAAAGGTATTTTTGTTTAAAATAGCGACGTTAAAGGTTAAAAAAGGTATTTTTGTTTAAAATAAAGACGTTAAAGGTTTTGAAGGTTTGTTTTATTAGTAAAACACAACGGAAAAAAATAATTATTAATTAACAATTCACCGACACCTTTTTTAAACGCTATTTTAAACAAAAATACCTTTTTTAACCTTTAACGTCGCTAATTTAAACAAAAATACCTTTTTTAACCTTTAACGTCGCTATTTTAAACAAAAATACTCTCTTACGCTGTGTACGCAGCGGAAGAGACGTAGCGGAGGAGATAGCGCTTTCCAAACCAGTATGGCGGCCCACGTACAGTACGTACAGTGACAGCACAATTTACACAGGTAAAAAGACGAAAAACATTAGTAACAGTGAAAAGATCGTAATGCGGTAGCTGAAAATGAATTAGGGACTATCAATTACACATACTGTGAAAAGCTGGAAACATTTTATGCATTTTTTATGCATTTTTCTCGGAAAACCGTTAACGGCATAATTACCTTTCAAACGAAAGTACTTTTCTCTGAAAGTGTTTTATATTTAAATTAGCAACGTTAAAGGTTTTGTAGGTGGAGTATTTTAGTGAAAAAGGTTAGTACTGACCGCCATGTTGGCGTAGTAATTGTAAAGTTGGGGCATACCATCCGAAAGAGTACCCGCCGGGTTTTATAAAATGCCTAATTCTTTAAAGAATGCACAAATGCGTTCGGTATGTTGTGGATGGGTACGCTTCTATAAAAATTCACCCAAATACCACACGAAATGATCCCAATAGGCCTACCCCGTGTTTACGCAAAAACCCAATTATCTTCTCAATATCCCTACACATTACAACAAAATCACACAGGGTGACCTCACAACCGTCGCACACCATGGCGAAGCACGTTATCACTGACACTGACATTGATAGCGGGTAAACTCCATGTGTACAGGCCGCTGCGTACGCAGCGGTTGTGACGTAGCGGTGTGGATAGCGCTTCCCTTACGCAAACCAGCATGGCGGTCTTGCGCACAAACATACAGAGTTACAGAGCTACGGTAGTTAAAACGACGGATAAGAGTACTAATGACAGAAAGTTTATAGTGCGCCAACTGGAAATTAATTAGGAATCATTAATAATACCTCTAAAAACAAGGTGACAAAATTTTAAGTCATTTTTCTCGGCCAACCGTATACTATATAATTACCTACCAATTATAAATTTCAATATGGTTAAGTGGAGGGATTTAAGTACCTATTCGTGTAGAGAATAAAAAGATTTTTCTAGTGATACTTCTTACGGTCAAACTTGCATGCTTTGGAATTTTTGATATCATGTGGGAGATTATTGTAGAGAATGCGGCAAAGGAACTGTGGACTACTTTTATAAAATGAATGTCCAAACGACATAAAGTCTATAGGCCTAGGCCTACCCAAGCTGTTTCTGGTGAGTATGGCATAAAGACCGATGCACAATTGCCCGGTAACGATAACATTACCGTTATTTACCATAAAAATTTATAGGCCTAATTTATTTACCGTAACCAAATTTGTTGAGTATTTAATGCATTGTTGTAATATTACTATTTCAAATATTTACTTAAATGTAGTTCATTGTTGTGTCTGCATCTATGTAATTAGATTTATTTAGTTGTCCTCGTAGTTTGTAGATCAATTTTTATAACTGAATAGGATAGACGTTAAATAAATAAATAAATAGGCCTAAATAAACCATGACGGGAAGAAAGTTGAATCACACGTTAACTTACGACACGATGCACAATAAAGCTTCCCGTTGCCGGTCGTTCCCGTATCCCGGCAACGACATCGGGAACATCACCAAGTTTTAACTTTCCGTAACATTCCCGTTCCATACGTTACCGGAACCAATCGGAATCAAGATGTGCACGTCTTAAAACTATTTTATCAGCTGATGGTGGTTTATACACGAGTGATATGCGAAATAAATTAAATACAAATATGCGGAATAACAAAATAACAAAGTATAATTAACACACTTATTAGCCTATTTGATTTGTTCCTGTCGGTTTGCTTCACTGGCTATTGTGCATCGGCCTTGATCCTTAGATAGGTAGGGGTACCCTCATGGAGTTAAGGATGCTCTACAACAACTCAGGAACGAGGCCCTGCTACGATCTTGAGAATATTAGGGGCCTAGCTATGAAAATGATCTAACAATGCTCGGTAGGTAATTTTCTAGGTACCGGTATGGGGAAGCTATTGGCCGGCTATTGTAGAGCTCCCCTTACTGTCAACCACAAAGTTCTGCTAGGAGATTCAGTGGACCTCAGTCAACAGAATATCAATGTGCCAGGACTCAGGAGGGGGTTAATTTACTCTGTGTGCTCATGCAATAGGCACCCTTTTTTATATTTGATTCATTAATTAAATACATTTTATATTATTTTCATTTGTTAACAAAATTGTTGTGTTTAAATGCATTGTTGTTGTAATGCTAATATTTCAAATATGTACTTAAATGTTGTTTATTGTAGTTTCTGCATCAATGTAATTAGATTTATTTAGTTGTCCTCCTTTGTAAATCAGTTTTTATAACTGAATAGGATAGGCCTAGACATTAAATAAAATAATAAAATAAATTAATAAATAAAATAAACAATACTTGAGGCCTCCTAGTCCTAAACTCGCAAAATTAATCGTAGGCCTAGGCATAAAATATATAGCTTCTAGCAATAAAGATAAACATTAAGCAATTATATCTTGTCAAAGTAGCACGTAATCGTTGACGACCAATCACACCAGTAGATGCCAGCAATGTTACTTAGTACCGGTAGACTACCAACTTAATATTTTTATTGCTCGGGGGCTATCATAGGCAGTGTTGGTTAAGTTCCCGCAAAAAAGGAACTTATTAGACGAGTGAGCGCAGCGAACGTAGTCTACAACGCTACTCGATCGGGCCTTGGTCGTGATTAATTCTGTTAAATGTTAAATGTTAAATGTTTGTTAAATGTCTGTCTGTCCAGTCCCATACGGCCGAACGGCCAAATAGACTGAGCTGAAATTTTAAAACAGACATCCGTGACCAGGTAACTGAGAACTGCTAACAAAATGAGCACAATCTGTTGTGATTTAAACCTGCAAGAAATAAAAAACTGGAAAATTCGTTGAAATGCATAGGAATTATTTTAACGACAATGATTTTCATTTTGAAATAATATTTTTTGTTTGTTATTTACCTGGCTGTGAAATGCCGTGTCCAAGGTTAATCGAATGTTGGACGTCAAGGTACCCCCAAATTCCGCTCGTAGATTGAGTAAACCTTGCAATATTTTCACGTATTTCGTACTGGCTATGTTTTCCATAGTATTGTCACAGATGATGGACTACACTGCGTTATATGCATTTCAAAACATGTTAAATAATTTAAAAAATACAATCCAGAAATTACAAAATCTTTCCCGAGCATTGAACCCACGTCTCCCACATTTCGGCTATAAGGGCGCTTTAGCCAACTTGACTAGGAACACACCAAAGTCGTTGTCAGACGAGTGAGCGAGTCATGTGTTGAGTACACGGCAACATTTGCATTTAAGTTTGATAATTATATAGGTATAAATAATAGGGTTTTAAGTTTAGTTGGTATAAGGGCACGTCAACTGTAAGGTAATAATGCGCCACTTTAGTCTATGATAGGCTGGGGAGACCTCAGTTGGTAAATAATTAATTGATAAATGGGCTTAAATGTGTAGGTTTTATTTTAACGACAATGTTTTTTCGGGAAGAATTATAATTTTTGGGATGTCAAGAAATGCGCGGCACTGGCCAAGATGTATCGAAACTTGCACGCTCAAGATTACCCAAAACTCCGCACGGAGATTTGAGTAAACCTTGCAATCTTAACTCGTTCTCGTACTGGCTATGTTTCTTATACTATTCTGCAATGTTAAAACACTACAGAAATAATTTATTTGTAATTAATATTATTAATCTAGATGGTTGGCATGCGAAATAAAGTACGATGTACATGAATAATCCCATATAATTTTTATGTCTTTTGTAATTTTTTATACTTTACAAATTTGCGTTTAACGACAGAAAATACTATTGGTTTGTGCATGGACTTAGAATAGTAACATCCATGGTTTGTAGAAACTCCATTGAGATTCGTGGATCTTGATCACTGCCTTGGTACAAACAATTAAAGATCAAACAGGAATAACTAGGGAAACGCCAAAGTCGTTGTTAGACGAGTGAGTGAGCCATGTGTTGAGTACTTACTAACATTCATTTTCTTCCCCCTACCTAAGGCCTCCCTAGCCTATCATAGGCTACAGTGGAGCATTATGGGCTAAACTATGACCTAAACTAAAATACCCGATTATTTATACGTATATTATAATCAAACTTAAATGCAAATGTTCCCGCGTACTCAACACATGGCTCACTCACTCGTCCAACAACGACTTTGGCGTTTCCCTAGTAAAAGTTAAATTACTTAACTTTCATATGGAACTTTTAAAAGTTACAGTTCCTTCACACAAAAAGGAACTTATGAGTTCCTGTAATAATAAAAGTTCCTGGTTAAAAGTTCCTTAATCAGATAAATTATGGTACCGGTACATAGGATTTAGGTCGCTATTTTTTAGCCGCGTTGTCGCTAGCAAATATGACAGGTTCATCAATCGAGGTTATGTCTCCTAAAAATGATATAGGTAGGCCCTATTGTTTTTAATCAACTAGGTCTAATTTTTATTTTTGTATTGTATCAGCTAAATCCGTTTCGGATGTATACCCGTTTCCAAGCAAAGGGGTTGCTACCTGGTGGCGAAAAATGCAACTGTCCGATCAGTGATAGTCGGAGGAGCGCGCTATGTGCTTACCTGAAGAACATGTCATTCCGTGTTTGTCACTTATAAATATGTACAATCACAGGTACATTGTCGTTGCTATCTCAAAATGTTGTTAATTGATGATAATCAAAAGCATGGGGGTGCACCAAAATGATAAAATCGCTCTCCAATATGCGGGATTCGAGACCATGTCCACCAGAATAATATTACTAGATTCAGACCTGCGCCCCATGCACCCATGAGACACCGAGGATGGCATTTGTATCCATATTACAATTCTCTAATTTATAATATCATAATAAATCGTATGTGTATATAGGCTATATACCAAATATAAGCTAACAGGGTACGATAAATACTAAATCAAATTCAAACCGTCAAGAATGTTCACAACTCATAGTAAACACACACATACAGTATCGCTCGCTTCTTATGGCACTTTTAATTGAGATATACTTCTTAAATTTTATTATGATAATTTATTATAAATAAAGTCATACTCATAATAACAATAACAAAACAACAACAAAAATAATATTAATTGTATTAGGGCTTATGCACAAGTCCCAACACCTTTTCTACCTTATATAATTAATGTAGGCCTACATATACCATTTACCGTCATTGTTCATTTAATACATAATATTTTACATAATATCATAATAAATACGATTTAAATATTATAACTAGAATAAGTATAATGATATGACCTAGGCCTACAAGATTTTAAAGCTGCCTGCAGAATGACGCGTCATGCCATTATTGACATACAAAACAATAATAAAAATAGGCCATCAGCTATTCAATAGGCCTACTTTTAATAAAATGTATACTTAAAAAACCGGTAGTCCTAAGTGTATAGTAGATAAATATATATATAGGCCTACTCCGATTGCGTTAACATTGTAAAACGAAGTAGAAAAAGTGAAAAACAAGTGTAGGGCTATAATTAGATATAGAAGCAATTTTGATTTTTGAATATCAGTTAAATTATTGAAATTATTAGTATTGGGCAACATTTTCTTGGCAAAATATCATCGATCTTCATCATTCAAGATTATTTTATACACTTGTTTCTGTATTTAATAGTTTTAACAGTGTGGTTTGTTTTTTTCGAGCTAATATCATCAAATAATCTCAATTATTTGTTGTAATTTAAAATGCAATTAAATTCCCGTTTTTAATAAAGCCGATGCCCTAAACTTACGAATTTTACTAATAAAATACGCGGACGATATGACATAATCAACAATGTTTTCGCAAATGATCAGAAATGTAACAAAAAACAAGTTGAAGCCAACTGAATATACAGCGCCCGCCGTAAGCAGCTCGCCTCTATCACCGATCGGTCCGACATGTTGCGTTTTAGTGCTGCCATCTATCTTTGCTTGGAAACGCGTATAGCCTAAGCATGGTGGGTTTTGTCATCACTAATGGCGTTTTCCATTGGCCGCACTCAGGTCGCACTAGTGCGCACTGGATTGCCACTGTCTTTTCATTTGTTCAGTTTTGTAATGTTATTCAAGTGGAGGTTGACAACAATGACATCTCTGCACTCGCCGAGTGCATGCCAATGGAAAATGCCATATGAGTGAAAGGAACTTGTAAAACTTTATTAAAAGTTACCAAAAATTTGTAACTTTTGTGTTGAAAGTTCCTCTAACTAAAAGTTGAATGTGTTCCTTAAAAATTTCCCAGAAAAAGAACGCATTCTTTTTTAAAAGTTCCTTCTACCCAACACTGAACATAGGCTCGTAGAGCTCTCTATCAATTTATTTACACAATCAGAATTGGGCATTGGGGATGTATTGTTAATAAAAAACAAACAATTCAAACAACTTTACTGGTTTGGCAGTTCACAAACAAATTAATGTTACAAAACAGAACCAACAGTAGGGATGGGAAAAAGTGTTTAAAATCCTACTTAGCGTTTAACCTCGTTTTAAAACGATGTTTAAACGTGCATGGGAGGGGTGTGTGGGGGAAGGCTAATGCGTCAGAATGCAACAAAATCATCATTTAAATGTGAGTTCGGGGGTAAATTAGGGGGGGGGGGAGTGTATCATGATTGAGGGAACCGAACTTGAGTACCTAGCCGAAAATTACTTGCGATTACGTTTACACGTTTAGCCTAGATATAAAACTCTAAACGTTTAAACTCTACATACGCGTTAAAACGACTCATCCCTAACCAACGGGTGTCTAGGCCTTCGTACATAACTTTTACAAACAAAATTTGATTCTGTAATGTATTACCATTAGGTAGGCCTACATAGCTTAGGGCCTATGGTATTTCATTTTTTAATAACTAATTATGGTTACCTGTAGCTTACCGGTAGGTACTCAATACAGTTTGGACATTGGAAGTGTTTTATTTCAGTCGTCTTCTGAGGTCGCCATTTATGCCTAATAAAATCGAGTGTGGTCTTTTCATTACTAGGTTTTATTCTCGTTCTCTATCTCACTCCAGACCTTTCAGTTCACACATTACTTCTGACATCAATTGCCGATGAATATGATTGATGATGTCAAATTGAAAATGAGACCAAGAACAAGCAACGTTTGTGAACCTTTTAGACTCATCCCTAATACCCTGGGTCTGTCTAGGCCTCAGAGGACGTTTCCTTTTGTGACGTCATTTTAAAATAAGCCTTTATATGATAGAATACCTAACTTAGATTCTAGCACTAGGATTAGCCCTTGAAAGCTAGGCCTACTTATTTCCCTTCTTTTATTCAGATCGGGATCAACCAGTGTTTTTGCTCAAGTTTGAGACAGAACTCCAGAAGAATGGACGGACTCAAAAGAATCTGGACGAGTTTTTAAAGGGCTTGGAAAAGTACATATCTGAACCAAGCAACTTTCACAAAGCGCTGGACCCGACGGACACCGATGACGACTGTTCTGCCACTAAGAAGTCTCAAGCGTGCCTGATTCGTCTCATGTTGATGGTGGATTCCCTTCAGCCCAAACTTATGAATATGTTGTTTGAAAAGTTGATTGGTGTGATATGTACTGGTACTCGGTAAGGCATAGAGAGTAGAGTAGAGTAATTTATTATCCGTTAGACTGTGTACATGAATTTGATACATGTTAGGGATGGCATTGAGTACGTAGTAAAATATGGATTTGGTATCAGGTTTCTTGGATTTGGGTAGGGTATCTAAGGTTTATGGTGCCATTTCATAGTTTAGTTTAGTTTATTTTATTCTCACTTTGATATGTACATTATACACATAGACCTAAGATAAAATACCACGTAAAAATATCATTTGTACAGTAAATAAACAATATGTTAACATTTGATGATTTGACATATAACCAGAATCAGCAGATTTGCCTATAATTCTGTAGGGTGCATTTAACATTAAAAAACACATCCTGGGAGATCTTCACTAACTTTCCATAAATTCAGATAAGGAATGATAACATTTGTTTAAAAGGTACTTTTTAGTTGGAATTTGAAGGTGTCCAGTGATTGCGGCCCTTTGATATTAGCCGGGAGTTTGTTATATTGACAGACAAAGGTAGGTTGGCCCCTTTGTAAAAAGGTGTGTGCTATGCTGCAAAACGGATATTAGAAGCAGAACGGGTTGCATGTGATGGGAATGTATAGAAGTATTGACTGGGAAAAGATGTGGGGTTGAGCAAACAAAGATTGAGCTAGATGAATAAAAGATCTTGTGAGTGTGAGAATTTGAAGTTCAGGAAAAATATTCCTACAGTATTTACGTCTTGAAGCTCCACACATGATTCTTATAGCTCACTTTTGCCGATTAAAGATGCGTTCCGCATGAGAGGAAGAACCCCAAAATATAAGACCATGTTAAATATGGGAGTGGACACGAAAAATTTTAAAAATGATTTTTTTACTTAATGATTTAGGGGCCAGCATGAAATTTTTGGTCGCCCGGGCGACCGGTAATTTTCCATCCCTGAGCTACACAGGATTCGACATCGAGCAGTGGATGGTGCAGTAGGGATAAAATTGTCCACTTTTAAGTTTTAGGCCTAACCAGTTTTTCAAACAATTATCCAGGATAGGCTATAAAATCACTTTTTGCAGTTTTTGGTGTAACCACTAGTAATGTCCCTAAGTTTTGAAAAGCTGTGATCACCACACTTTACAGCTGTTATTTGATCTCACAGGTGGAAGGGAAAGCTAAATGTATATCCTAGATCTACCTATATTATTTTGTTGTTTTGAACCTAATATCATTGAGTTGTAAATGTGGTCTAATCTAATGGTTTTTTACTTTTTGTTACAGGCAGGATGAAGAATCTTTTGAGTTAGTTCAACAGATCTTGCGGACTATGCGATATCTGGATCGTTTAATTGATGGACCTGCGGCTTGTGAACAGCTTTTGAACATGATTGAACTGGCTGAGTCAGTTGATGTAAGTTGCCTAGAGACCTTTCACGGTAGGTCTAATAATTAGGTACTGTGTAGGGATGTCAAAAAGCGTGTATTTCAGTAAACGTTTACACCCTACTCAAAAAAGCGTGTACACGTTTACGTCTACAGGCGCTAGGGATGACATCGGGTAGTAAAATTCAGAACCGGTTCCAGCACTCAAATTACCCGGGTCCCGTTACGTCACGATGTGTGGAAACGCTGTTTCCTAGGCCTACTAGTTGGTTTGAAGGTCATACCGACAGACTACGTTTCCGTCTCTGGAAACCTTTGCAATAATCATTCACAAATAAAGAACCGCTTTGATAACCAGGCAATGATTCATTACTGATGATTCATTACTTCATTACACCAAAGATTAGTTTACCAATTACACTGTACAGGCAGTGAAACTCGTTGTAGGTAGGCCTAGCTAGGATTTACGCGCAGAAAGCAGGGGAAAACAAACACGCATCGAATGTGGGAAAATCTCTCACTACTATATCCCGCGCTGAAGCTCTCGTCGCAAGATAAGCCAGGGAAAGAAAGAAGATAAGCCCAGGAATAACAATCCTATGCGTCTTGATTACGAATTTCGTGAATCGGTTGAAAGATGATTGCATCGCGTATTGTTTTTCTACACCCAACCGTCTTTGTCAGTCAGCTGTGAGTGTTAGTTGGTTGGATGGTACGCGCGTCTCGTACTGCGCAGACGGCAGTGTCCAAGATTTATTGCCGCATCTTTCTCTCTTGCACTCACTCGTGGCATGGGCGCGACTCGCCGAGACGGACGGAAGCACGTGATAGCTTACAACGCGCTCTATCGTCAACTCCAGTTACTCTTTAGGCAGCGGGCACGCTCCGCGGGAAAGACCGCAACCACGTAGCGCGTAATTTAAACTGGTGAATTAGCCTAAAAACGGCCGCGAAATATACCCGGATCTTAAAATCGGCTCTGGGTAATTTCTGGGACCGGGTACCCGATGTCATCCCTAACAGGCGCTATATCTGAGTTTACTTTTAGTTTTTGATAGACATATATTCTATGAACATTACTTGTTTTCTGCATAATAATTGACCCCCACAAGCACCAAGTAATAAAGAGCCCTTCCGGAGTCCCTATTGATTCGAATTTTATTGAGTAGGCCTACGGAAGACAACACTACAAGTCGAGAAGACGTATAATTTACGAGTTGCCGGATGGATGGGAAGGGGGGTGGGGAGAGTAGTCAGGCGGCTGACGTGGCGCTGGCTGCTCTGTGCAGTGTGCGTCCGGCCACTGGCCAGCAAGCGGCACGCAGGCAGTGCACACTGCACAGAGCGATTGAAATGACGTGTCAAACTGTCGACTAGAGCCACTTGCTTTGTTCATTCATTGCCGACTACGATTTTCGATGACTCAATGCAATCGAGCCTCGAGGTGAATAGGAGAAGGAGTTGACATAGGAGACTATTTCGCTGCTCGCGTTTAAATTGACTCGCGAGAAAACATCGTTCGGCGGGTCGCACACAGGATAAAAATAGTTATTACATAAAAACGTTTACCGATCACGAAAAAACGGTACACGTGTACACGTACCATCCCTAGTACTGTGATTGTGTTATTTCAAGGCAAGTATCATAACTTGAAGTAGGGAAAGACTTGGCAGGGCCAACTTACGCAAGCACATTAGAATTTTAAATAATTGAACTTATCGATACATAATGAAGTTCCTAAGGTGACTGAACAAAATGTAGTTAACGGTGCTGAAAACTATTTCTTAATTAGGGCCCTATGTGTTATTTTCTCGATCCCAACTCGGAATAACCACAACTAAAGGTTACCTATACCTAGTATAAATTTTTTAGTCCAACGATTTAAAGAGACCTAGTAAAACAATCTTTTGAAGGAGGTACCTCTTAATTTCAATTCTTTTTTGTCCCTAGATATATGCTAAATTATTCTATGAACGTTTTTTACTGTTGCAGAACAATTTGTCTCGTACTTGCCTTCTGTTTGATGTGTCTGATTGCGTGCTAATTGCAGGTGAAACGAGAGGTGATCTCGTTCATCCCGGACATAATCGGGGACGCAGAACACGAACGTGTGGCCAGCGATCTTAGCGACATGCTAAGTGCCAACCCGGCGGTGATACCCGCCATCTTGAGTTCCCTGCAGAACCTAATCATGTCGGACGACATTCGCGACAATGTCATTGTGAAGGTACTCGATATATTGGATCAGGCACCGCTTAATCAGCAACACACGATCATGAAGTTCCTGACGACCGTAGCAACCGACATGGGACCGGTTATCAGGGAGATCCGAAACAACATCAATCTAGACCCGTCAGCCGGGGGCAATGATGGTAGTGAAGGAGTCATCTTTGCTGGGAATTTAAAGTAAGTTTGTTTGAAGTAAGGATGTAATAAAGTATTTAATAGTTCTACGTTGTGATCTATAATAGGTAACTGCATTTAAATTACATAACTTGTTGACGTAAGCCACTAAAAAAAAAATTAAAAAATTAAAAAATATGTTTTACTTAGTGAAGATGGTTGGTGTGGAAGGTGGTTCATGTAAAAGAAGCCTAGCCCTACACGAAGGATTTTTTTTTAAATAGTTGGGTAGATAAATTTTAATTAGGCCTACCGTATCCAAGAAAATTGTTGGACGTTCAATCACCTTGTATTACATCATCAATCAATTACAATCCCTTATTAATTACTAGGCAGCAGCATAATTTCTTTAGATTTTGGGGCACAAATGTAATGGGTAGGTACTACTAGGAAAACACTAAAGTCCCGTCGCGTTGATGGATGAGGTTTTTGTAAGTTTTTAGTTTGCGTGGGACCACTTTTCCTTAGCAAGTGCTTTGTGAAAGCATTGTAGGTGATTGTTGTCAAGTTTCTATTGTTACTTGTTAATTTTTATTATAAACCTCAAAAAACTCATATTAAAACCTTTATTCTATGGATTCTGGCTAACTTTTTCAACTTTTTCTTTCAGAAAGCAATACATCACCATTACTTTAATGTCCATGTGAAATATGAACGTTGTAGCCCCACCCGTTTGGTCAGAATCGGCCCAAATGTCACAAAAATGTTGCACAAAAAATCGGAAAAGTACGATATTCATGAGAAATATTTCTTCGATTGTACCCAAAAACGTAGCAAGTCTAAGTTCAGAGATTTCGAAGGTCCCCTAAAATTTTCATCAAGATCGCATATGCTGTTTGCCCGGTAGAGAGCGAACAGACAAAAAAAAAACACCCGAGCTATATTTTTTGGGGAGTCGGTGAAATTGAAGTCTTTGCTTCACTCATCCAACTATATGATTTCTACTAAACGTGTTTATGATTGCTTGGAGTTTATTTTAGGCCACAGTAGATACTAACCAATATAAATATGCTAAAGTTTGTAAATGAACGGTCTAAGTCTAGCCTTTGTTGTAAAATTCGTACCGTAAACCAGTACTAGGCCTAATAAGTTCATCGGCCAAGTCTACAAATTGTTTTTCCAATACCAGAAACTTGTACATGATACATTGTTCTCCGCAGAGCAACTAAGGGTAAAAGTGCAAGATCGTTTCCTATCAGGGGCACACTTTGGCGATCTTGCTTCACCCCCTTTTGCCAACAGCACGTGGTGTTCCCAAGTGGTCACCCATTCAAGTACTGACCACGCCCGATGTTGCTTAACTTCGGTGATCTATCGAGAACCAGTGTATTCAACATGGCAAGGCCATTGTTACAAATGTTGTTGCAAAGTTACAAATAGAAAAAGTTATGCCTAGATAAGAAACAACTCTACTTCTTTGTAGTGATTAGTCACTCATTATTATTGCCCATTAGTGGATGCCTAGGCCTACATGATTATTTAGAAAAATCACAACATTGGATAATATAAAACATTGGATGGCTTGTTTCAAGAGGCCTACTAATAAACCCTACCTAACATCTGATAACTTAGTTTGTTTATAATGTTTTATTTTTCATTCATTTATTTTGTATTTGCTTGCATTTTTAAACTTGATTAGTTGTAATAATAAACAAACTTAGTTTGTTCACCATTATTTATTGCCGACTAGACTAGACTGATGGCCTTGATCTTTATTTCCAGAGAAGCCGTGCTGACATCGAAGACGCTGCTCGACACGTGGCTTGACATTATTGCTAACGTTGAAACAACTACCGGCACCTTCCTTCCAGTTGATTTCGTCGCCTTGCTTGTGTTCTATCAGAACTCCTTGGACCGGAAGAAAGTTGAGGTCATTAACGCAATTAAACAACACGCCCACCTGGGATTGGATGCAGACAAGGCCATCAGTCGTGCAATTCCCATCGCCGTTAATGTAAGTGGTGTACAGATGATCATATTGATCAATGATTAATGCACATGGTTTACGATTATTTTCCAAGGCAGAATACTTAAATAGCTATTTTTAAAAGCAATTCTACACTACGTATCGTCTTCGCCTCAACGTTGTACCTTTTTGTATGGCTCGTTGTTCAGTGATTCGAGCCCCTGATTCCAATGCAGATGGTCCCAGGTTAAAATCCTGCTTCAGGCAGAACATTTTAATTGAAGATTTTTTTATTGGAATGATAATGAGTGACTTAAATTCATCAATTCTTGAGTTGTGAATGCGTAAATGGGGTCTTAGGAGCCATCCTAGCAATAAAGCCCATAATACCTAAATTTTTAAGTTCCAAATTAGCCTGGCTGATCCTGGGGTCGTTGGTATTACGGTCACTATTACCCATCAAGTCCAACAAGCTGGATCAGTGGTTCTGGTCTCTGGTTGACCCTTGGCAGGGCAGGGTTTGCTTGGTCCGCTTTATATTAAAGTCACCCACTGAAAATCAGTTCTACCTACATGTGATAGAGTGGGTTAACTAATACATTTTTTGTATGTATGATGAATGCTCTTTTAAAACAGCATTGTGTTGTGAAATCACTTTAAATTATCACAAAAATGCCACGAATCTTGTAAATGTGCGGTAGTACTTTTCGAACCAGGCATACGCCTACATTTTTGCATTGATGAAGATTAATTTTTTGTTCTTACACTTGACCCATATCCTCGTAGGCTATGATTTGTTTATTAAATTTATTTCCTGTTTGGTCACACAAAATATGTAGACTAAACATCGGCCAAAAATGAACAATTGGTAGAGACACGTAAAAATCGCGTTACGAAATAAAACGAAATTTGAAATTAACCCCAAATAATGCAAAATGTGGACGAGATGTTAGTTCAGGATCCCAATTATACCAAAATTGAAACGCGAAATAACGCGATTTTGACCCTTCACCACGAAATCTACAACTTTTCTGTAAATTTGTGAAATAACACCGAAATTGACGAAAATCTCATCAAAATATAAAATTACCGTCCCACCCGGGTTCCGTCGGCGGCATTTCGTGATCTCTGTGCTTGAATCCAATCTCCCACTCTCCATGCGTCAGGCAGTCAGCTGTGCCTCGCCTCTCCGCCCACGCGCACCTTGCATGCGCACTGTAGTCGACCACGTGACAACCCGAACAAACAATTGCCGAGGCCAGCCGAACTCTGGCCTACCGCCTTCGGCGGCCTTCGGTATGCAGCCGACAAACGTGATCTAGTTCCTAGTCACAGTACAGTCTCAACATTTCGGCCTACTACTGCTACGCGAGCTCGGCAAAATGCCTAAAGTGTCTGTGTCAGTTAAAAAACGCGCAGAAGAATTCGACAAGGAAAGTTTTTATGTTCGTAATGGAAGTATTTTAATGTGTAATTTTTGCGACTGCCGCCTAGAGCATGACCGTAAAGACACTTTACATAAGCATGTAGCAAGTGAGGGGCATAAAAAAGCGAAGGAGCGAGGAAACAAAAAACGTCAAGCTTCCCTACAGGAGTCATTCGTCGCATCCAAAAAAGCCAAAGAAGATAAGAAAGACTTTATAATAGACACGGTACAAAAATTCCTGGAAGCTGGAATCGCTCCAGAGAAGTTGGACCACCCAAGCATAAGGTCGTGGATGGGAACATATGTCAAGGGAAGTGGGGATCTGCCATGTGCGAACACAATAAGGCGCAAGTACTTACCTTTGGTGGGTGAATTAAAAGTGAGTGAAATAAAGAACGCCGTGGAGGGAAAAGATGTCATAATTATCTGTGACGAGACTACCGACAAGGCAGGCAATTGTGTGTTCAACATTTTATTTCGTTTGCTTGAGCCAGGCTCTAGCCAAGAAGTATTTCTTGCCGCATCTGTAGTGCTAGACAGTGCCGACGGAAAAAATTGCGCGCAGGCAACTATATCTACACTACAAAAGTATGACGTTTCGTACGATAACTGTGTAGCATTCATCACTGACTCCGCTCGCTACATGACGAAGTGCTTCACCACGTTGAGTGGCCTCATGGATAATTTACTCCACGTGCAATGCTGGGCACACAAGGTAGGCCTAGGATAATTTTCATTTTATAATTTAATTATTTAAATAATTTGCTGTCATAATGTTATTAATTTCACTTTGAATTACGAAAATAGATAATATTACTCTACCAGGTCCGAAGTTTGCTTCACGCTAGCAATATTATTTGGTTTGATATTACGGACTATTTAATGTCGCGTAATGTTACATTTGACGTTTTTAGCCGTCACCGGCCAACTTTTAGTAGTCTAGGGATTATTAGATGGCGCGTAATGTTACATTCGACGTTTTGTAGCTGTCACTGGTATGTTCCATTTTTTAATTCATTTTCTCCTTTTCTTGTAGACGAATCTCGTTGGCCAGTTGTGGCAAAACCACTTGGAGGAATTAAATACAGCAGTTTCGAAAGTTAAAAGTGCCTTTTTAAATACAAGGAAACGCAAACACAAGTACTTAGAATTTCTCCGGCAAAAATATGAACCAGGCTCACGGAAAATTACTCCATTTCCCATGCCTGCCCTCACCAGGTGGAACAGCTGGTTCCATTCCGTGACATATTTGGCCGACCACTTGGCAGACATCCTAGAGTTTATGGACGAATTGTCTGCTGAAAATGCTGGTGTCTGCTTTTTAAAGAATATGACACCAGAGTTAACCCTCACCACACAGTTGCAGGCAACATTTGTTGCCGAAAACTGTGTGGCAATGGTCGAACTGATAGATGTTTTGGAGGGAAACTCATACCCTACAGCCCACCTACTAAATGCACGGCTAGACATTCTCTCAAATAAACTGACCCTTCTGTCAAATGTTTTCTGTGGGTCTAGAAAGAAAGCTTAGCAAAATGGTATCCATAAAGAAGGCTACTTTGATACAACAATTTAAGCTTGTGGCACAAACAAACCAGACCAAACTAGCCAACCTGAGGGCATCGGATCCTGCTCGTCTCGCATTCCACAGTGTAGGCAAGCTATTTCATCCAAGCAACATCAGCAGGATGAATGTTGTGAATTCTCAAGCTGACATGAAGAAGTTAGTGGTGGACTTACCTGGCTCTGAAATTGACTTCCCTGAATTTTTGGAGGGGTACATTAAACTAAAAGATTTAATATTGGAGGAGCAAGGTAAACCTGATACCGACCATATTGACGTGTGCCAGATTCTGTGCTCTATAAAATCCGAGTATCCCGCATTTTGTACGAAAGCCTTGAAGGCAATATGGTTGCCTACTTCAAGTGTCGATGCTGAGAGGTCTTTCTCTAAATACTCTGTTGTTGTGACTGACAGGCGCAGAAACCTGAAGCCTGAAAATGTTGAGATTGTTACCATGGTGGCATTTAAGTAAACCCTAAATGTTTCACTCCACCAAAAATGGACAGTAGGCCCTAGTTTTATTTAGTAGTTTGAGTAGGCCTACCATGGTTGCATTAAAGTTAAATAAATGTGTAACTAAATTTTACCCTCGAGGGAGAAAAATAACCAACAATCAAACAAAGGATTCAATTAGGTAATAAGTTGAAGATAAATTAGCAAATTATGTTTCCATTGATCTATATTAAAACGCTTATTTAAAAACATTTGATACGATACGTCATCACAAAAACCTTATTAACTGAGCTCAGTTTACTATAATTACCCCACAATGACATGCAAGAATTACATGGACATTGATTTATACAAAATAAAACAAACTGTCATTAGACAGGTACTCATCCTGTTAGAGACCAAGTCAACGTAGAATAACGGCGTCTTAGGGTTTCTGCAGTTACGACGTTTGAAGTGGGGGGGATTTTCTTGGGGGAACTTGCGGTGGGTGTTTTGATGACACTTGAAACGGAAATTCGACGTATTCTCGATGATCACTTCACTCGTTTTGGAACTCGGTTACACAGTCTGTTGAACTCGGAGATATGTAACTTATCCTGATGACGAATTAATTAGAAACATTGGTCTGTTATGATGACCATGACGACAGTTCGATGACTTTGAAGCTATTATTTGTGAAACAACAAACCATACACTCTTATTACTCGTTGACCAAATTACATTGCCGTCGTCGTGGAACATTATTAGAACTATCTGTCAGTACTCTACCCCGAAGCTAGTAGGTCCTCTATCACTACTCAAAAAACGTCTGTCATCGCGAATCGCGGCCGTGCTTCAGAGCCTCCATCAAGCGACTGTCCAACACCGTCTCCCCGACATGACTGTCCTGCCCAAAACTCCCTGCTCTCACGGATTCGCACTATGATGTCACTTTTACCCATGAGCCTCTCTGTTTGTAACTTTTATGTAGGGTGCGCCTTACTTAAGACAAATACCCACACTATTGCCTCTTTACATGTTAGGACTGAAGTTTTAATGAAATTTTTAAAAGAACTATAGTGAAATCTGAACGTCCTATACATGACTTTGTTACAACTTGTGGCTGACTAAGCGTCGTAAAACTTATAGTTTATGTCTTCCTGTACGTGACAAAATAGTGTTTTAGAGCCGTCAGACTGGCGCTGACCGTTCAAGCCTAATTAAATCTCAATTGCTTTTCGACCATATTTGGGCCGGTGAGACCGAAATATTGCGAAGGCTCTCAAGGAAGTTATGAGTAATCATTTAATGACATTCTTATAATTTTAGTATTTGCCTCATTTAGGTACACTTGAATACTGAATTAACTTATAATAGGCATATAAAATATAGAAAAAGATGGTGGTAAGTCGTTATGTTACAATGATCCCTCAAGTTTTTGTAGGCAATTGCACACAATTTACTTCAAAAACTTACTAGTTATATTGAAGGCACTGTTATCCATAAGTTACAAACATTGCATGAGTCACTTCATTGACTATTGACCATATATGTTACTTGACCCCAAAACTTTAAATACTGTAGACCAATGGAACATTTTTTTATTAGATGTGTAAATATATTTATTTATTAATTTATGAAAAGATTTAAAATTCAAAATAAAAACCTACAAGTTCAAATACTCTTAGTGTGAATGCACTCTAACATGATCTTAGTATGAGCAGACTATAGACCTCAGCTTGCCTTGTTTACATTTTAGCTATGTGGAGTTCACGCACGTTTAACTTCCCTCCCATAACTCTCAGCTGGTTGTATAGGTCGTGTTCTTTTACGATCTCTTACGCTCATAACCTTGTAACCTTGACACATTCGTCACATGTTATGTCCTCAACCGACCATGTGGTACTCAATGTTTTGTTTTAGCATTCGACTAAAAGATTTGATACTTACTACTCTATACTAAGACTTGATTAATGGATAACCATTATAGGTAATTAATCAAGGTAAAATCTTGTCATTACTCATTAGACATAAAAATATTATTCAAATTATTATAATAGCAGGAAACTTATCTGAAACAGTATCAGATTGATAAGCAATAATAGACATGCTTGTTCCTGTTCAAACTCTCACAAAAACATACACAAATCACCATAACTGCTAGTTAACTATACAGGACCACATTTTTTAAAAACTGCATTACATTCCTTTCATCGGATTTTATTTTTATTTACTGTGTCAAACCACAAACTTGCTGATACTCCATAGATAATACGCCCTAGTACAAGAACGACGACTGACAGAAATACAATTAACAAATCAACCATGGGAGCCAATTGCATCTTATTGAACTGATCTCTATCAAATTCACCTATGCCAATTAAGTCCACTTTCCTTGACTCGCAACTAACATTCCTATCCCTCATACTATCCTCATAAAAGTTCATACTTCACAACAAAATTTACCCAAAATAGATAATACGTCCAGCTACAAAAAACGATGACCAACAAAAACACTAACAACAAATCAACCATGGGAGCCAATTGCATCTTATTGAACTGATCTCTGTCAAATTCACCTATGCCAATTAAGTCCACTTTCCTTGACTCGCAGCTAACATTCCTATCCCTCATACTATTCTCATAAAAGTTCATACTTCTCCACAAAATTTAACAAAAATAGATAATACGACCAGCTACAAAAACGATGACCAACAAAAACACTAACAACAAATCAACCATGGGAGCCAATTGCATCTTATTGAACTGATCTCTGTCAAATTCACCTATGCCAATTAAGTCCACTTTCCTTGACTTGCAGCTAACATTTCTATCCCTCATACTATTCTCATAAAAGTTCATACTTTTCTACAAAATTTAACAAAAATAGATAATACGACCAGCTACAAAAACGATGACCAACAAAAACACTAACAACAAATCAACCATGGGAGCCAATTGCATCTTATTGAACTGATCTCTGTCAAATTCACCTATGCCAATTAAGTCCACTTTCCTTGACTTGCAGCTAACATTTCTATCCCTCATACTATTCTCATAAAAGTTCATACTTTTCTACAAAATTTAACAAAAATAGATAATACGACCAGCTACAAAAACGATGACCAACAAAAACACTAACAACCAAATCAACCATGGGAGCCAATTGCATCTTATTGAACTGATCTCTGTCAAATTCACCTATGCCAATTAAGTCCACTTTCCTTGACTTGCAGCTAACATTTCTATCCCTCATACTATTCTCATAAAAGTTCATACTTTTCTACACTGGTTATGCAAATTACTTCGAACGAAATTTACTACTATTGGAATATTCTAATGCAGTTTTATTATCTCCCATTATTTAACCTTAGCATTGTATCTTCGATGAACGTACGTTTTGCTGTTTCTTTGCGTGGCCAACATTTCAATTACATCACAATCATTTATCTTTGGACAATTCCTATTGCCAACGCCCTTAGGCACTTTCCTATATCCTTTTGCCTTCTACGGCACACAAATCTAACACATTGGATATCTTATTCAAATCTCGAAGTTTTTGTCTCTAGCTGCGTCCCCTGTTCGACTTACTTATCTCTGGTTTGTCTCGCTCTGTGACTCAACCTGCTCTAGGGTAGAGTATACGTTCGAGAACGGAAACCAATGCCCTTCATTTAAAAGAACAACAATGCTACAAAATAAAACTAACATCATATTATTATTTATTTCGTTACACGTACTTAATTGTACATCAATAACAGAAAACCAATCTGTAGCTTCCTTAGATTCCTACTGGTCAAACTTGACAATTACTATCTCATATGATCATTATGTATTCAAATATCTGCGATACTGATTTACAAGCAATCAAATATTTTATAGCATACTGTTTCCATCTGGCTAGTGGCCTACGTGACACTTTGTGCAACCGGCACCAAAACTCCATGTTCCCTTCTTCAACCACGGTCGTAAAATAAGGTCATTACTTCCCACATGTCAAACTATTTTACAAGCCATAAAACATTTTATTACGGGTTTGTTCAAAACTCTCAATAAACCAAACTTTTTGTTTCCATGTTACCCAAAGCTAAGATATCATGAAATCCCAAGTGTTTTCTTCCCGATAAATGAATCAATGAATACAATTGCCTACACATTCTTACCAATATCGAAACGATCCCCACCTTCAATCAAAGTCCTCGACGTATTCAGAGTAGCTCACTGGCTCAAACTCCAAAATTACTTACATGGTAGATTCATTTCAATACTCATGTGAACTCAACGGCTCGCTTGGCCCAAATCGCTCGCATCTCTTGTCATGCTAAGCCCCAATTACAAAAATTATTCATCCCTCTGATTCGGCAATGCTGAATGGTTTCGATATCAACTTAAATGCTTCAGAAATTCTAACACCAATCCGCCAATTTATCTGGAATACACCTTTGATTCATAACACACAACTTCTTTTCTATCCCTCCACTCCTAACTACGTGCAATTGCACAGCTGTTGTCAGATGACAGGACATCGCCACTCGCAGTGCTTTCATTCTAACTTTGATCTGCCTAGACCAGCACAGCTTTGCTCTTCGTACGTCTTTCATCTTGACCTTTGCCCTTTTTCGGTCCCCTCTTGAACCAAACATCAACACCTTACGAGTGCGTATGACCTTCGCTCGTAAACTATATCGCTCCCCAGGACGCCAGTCAACTTTCTCACGTGGACTCCCATTACTCCCGGCAATAACATCTACTATTGTTACGCTATCATTTTCATATTTCGCATCGGCGGTAATTACTTCGCCCTCGTCATTAGACTCCTCGGTATTTTCACCGAACTCCTTACTAACATAAATTTCTTCATTAACATCATGTTCTTCATTAACATTATGCTCTTTATTAGCATCATGCTCTTCATTAACATCACGCTCATTATTAGTATTGCAAAGCTCTTGATTAATCTTCTCTTTATGTTCTACACAAAGCACCTTATTAATCTTCTCTTCACAAATAATTTCCTTCTTATCAACAGTACCTGCTATCCGAGCAGCTGTCATCTCAGCCCGACACTCCGCCCTTTTTTCTCCCGTAGCGTCTAACTTTACGTTTACCTCTGCATTCATAGCATCTAACTTTGCGTTTACCTCTGCATACCTTGCTCTTGCCTCTGCGTTTATAGCATCTAACTTTGCGTTTATTGAGATAAGATATTGCATAATATTCGGTTCTTGGGGTTCTTGGGTGGTCATGATCCGCGGCTCCGATTCCACCTCACTTCTACTGTCTGAACGTAGTTCCGTCTGTCTCTCCTCCTCTACGACCCTTGGTTCAACTAATGGCTCGGTATCTTCGTACCCTGTCAATAGCGGTGTCTCAACTGCACTACTCTCACTAATAACGCCCCCCTGCATCGTCACTACCCTGTCTGCTAACTGTATTAACACCTCGGCTACCGCCATTTCCCTGTCCAAGTTCTGCGCCATCAACTCGACTAACCCAGACTCGTCCTGACCCACCAAACTGCTCCCTGCAGACCCACTATCTTCTGCTGAACAGATTATCTCCTCATCTGAAGACATAGTGGCAATGATCACAACACTCCTACTTCAAATACACCAAAACACAACAAAACCCTAGCAAAACACCTAAAAACTGAAAATAGCAATTATAAATACTGACCTTTACTGACCACTGTTCCCTACCGACTCATAATCCCGGTCGTTTGGTCAAATTCGAGAGCCCTTAGTTGGGCGCCAATTGTAACTAAATTTTACCCTCGAGGGAGAAAAATAACCAACAATCAAACAAAGGATTCAATTAGGTAAATAAGTTGAAGAGAAATTAGCAAATTATGTTTCCATTGATCTATATTAAAACGCTTATTTAAAACATTTGATACGATACGTCATCACAAAACCTTATTAACTGAGCTCAGTTTACTATAATTACCCCACAATGACATGCAAGAATTACATGGACATTGATTTATACAAAATAAAACAAACTGTCATTAGACAGGTACTCATCCTGTTAGAGACCAAGTCAACGTAGAATAACGGCGTCTTAGGGTTTCTGCAGTTACGACGTTTGAAGTGGGGGGGATTTCTTGGGGGAACTTGCGGTGGGTGTTTTGATGACACTTGAAACGGAAATTCGACGTATTCTCGATGATCACTTCACTCGTTTTGGAACTCGGTTACACAGTCTGTTGAACTCGGAGATATGTAACTTATCCTGATGACGAATTAATTAGAAACATTGGTCTGTTATGATGACCATGACGACAGTTCGATGACTTATCCTGATGACGAATTAATTAGAAACATTGGTCTGTTATGATGACCATGACGACAGTTCGATGACTTTGAAGCTATTATTCGTGAAACAACAAACCATACACTCTTATTACTCGTTGACCAAATTACATTGCCGTCGTCGTGGAACATTATTAGAACTATCTGTCAGTACTCTACCCCGAAGCTAGTAGGTCCTCTATCACTACTCAAAAAACGTCTGTCATCGCGAATCGCGGCCGTGCTTCAGAGCCTCCATCAAGCGACTGTCCAACACCGTCTCCCCGACATGACTGTCCTGCCCAAAACTCCCTGCTCTCACGGATTCGCACTATGATGTCACTTTTACCCATGAGCCTCTCTGTTTGTAACTTTTATGTAGGGTGCGCCTTACTTAAGACAAATACCCACACTATTGCTCTTTACATGTTAGGACTGAAGTTTTAATGAAATTTTTAAAAGAACAATAGTGAAATCTGAACGTCCTATACATGACTTTGTTACAACTTGTGGCTGACTAAGCGTCGTAAAACTTATAGTTTATGTCTTCCTGTACGTGACAAAATAGTGTTTTAGAGCCGTCAGACTGGCGCTGACCGTTCAAGCCTAATTAAATCTCAATTGCTTTTCGACCATATTTGGGCCGGTGAGACCGAAATATTGCGAAGGCTCTCAAGGAAGTTATGAGTAATCATTTAATGACATTCTTATAATTTTAGTATTTGCCTCATTTAGGTACACTTGAATACTGAATTAACTTATAATAGGCATATAAAATATAGAAAAAGATGGTGGTAAGTCGTTATGTTACAAATGTTTTACTCCGTGACTCCACAAAAAATGGACAGTAGTTTTATTTAGTGGTTTGAGTAGGCCTACCATGGTGGCTTTAAAGTTAAATAAATGTTTAACTCCACCAAAAATGGACAGTAGTTTTATTTAGTAGTTTCAGGAAGCCTACCTAAAATTTTCCTCCTTTTTCTTTTTTTTGTGTTTTATGAACAATTGCACCTTAATAATAACCCCGCCAAAACACGAAATTTCAAGTTTTGAAAACGAAATTGGGATAAAAATAAAAACATTTCTGTAGGTCTCTAGCAATTGGTAATGGACTTTGAGGACTGAAAAAATGACTTGAATGGAAAAAAGGACATTGTGAAATATGGATTTAGTCATCTGTCGATGGGTGAAAACTAGGGATGGCAAACCGGTCAACATATTGCCAATTGACCAAGTAATAAATAATAACCAAATAATTGGTCAAAGTTATACGGTACTTATATTTGTACTTATTTATTTGGCATCACTAAAGGAAAGTCAATTTTTGTTTCTACATTCCCTTACAAATTTGAAATTGGACAATTCACTGTTGTTGCGCTTAAGTCTTAATACTTTTCGACAGTGAGCAGACAAAGTGCTAGTAAATTCTCTCATTTACATTCATTCACTTATTTTCATCAATAATTAATAATTATAATCACCATTGAACATGAACGTTGATCACTGTATATTGATTAGCCTAACTTGTTTGCAGACAATGTCTCATAAGTAGGGATGGAATAGTGTACACGTATAAACGTGTACACGTTTTAGTGCGATTACACATTTTAGTGCGATTACACGTTTACTGTTTCTACGAAAATAATAAACCTGTGTGCGTGTCCCTATGCTGTGTGCGGCCGGGCGGGCCGGCCTTGCCTCACGAGAGAGGAGCGAGCCTGTCTTGATAGCTCTGTCTTCAGACTGACGCGGCGCAGGCGCACTGCGCAGAAGGCGTATAGTGAGACAAAGTGCTATCTCTACAGCTCTCCGTGTGGGTCGGACTGATGCGTCGCGTCTTGCTCATCACACGATCGGGACTGTGCAGAGATCTTACACTCGATCGCTACCCTGACGCTGAATAGCCACAAATAAATAAGCAGTGG
>JAMZAV010008624.1:0-28004 GCA_024449915.1 Sweltsa coloradensis | reverse complement strand
TTGTCGAGTAGTCCTGGTAAAAAAACTTATTATTTGCTTTAATCAGGGTAGGTAAGGTAGCGCCAAAAATAGGTTACGATTTTTACGTTTTCACACTAGCACGCGACCCGGCCCCTACACCATTTCTACTAATAGTGGTGAATTTGCTATAGGCTACCCAGCACCTCCACCAAAATCGTAAATTTTCTGATACTCGAGTCGAGTAAACCAAATACTTGACTCGACTCGAAGTTTCGCCTACTACAAACCCTTAATACAAAATTAAAAAAACAATTGATAAATACTGTGGTGTAAACCAAGCCAATAAGCCTAGGCTACTTCTGATATTTGGACCCATCAAGCTTTAAGCGCCCTTGTACCAGAAGCGTTATAGTGCGATAGTGAACCTGTAACTTGACAATAGGGATGACAAAACCTTACATTTTACAACCCGCGTACACAAGAAATCAAATGGGGTGTCTAATAAACTGCTAAGAATCGCGCTCGTCAATTATCGTAATAGCCTAGATGCTATAGATGCTTAAGCTATCTCCACGGCTGATTTTGTGTTGATATTTTTGTAAGGAGTTAGGCCTAGGGTCTACTAGGTACAAGTTATTGGTTCAATGAACGTGTAGGTGTGAAGATTTTTACACTAGATAAGCGAGGCCTCGGCTATTTATATTAGGTAGATTGATAATATTTAGGTTATGCCTAGGCTATGGCTATGGCCTAGGCCTACGCCGTAAATTCATCTAATCTAAAGAGAAAGGAAATGCTAAGTTAATACTTACCAAAAGCTAGCTTGTAATTCACATCGATGTGTGTGTGGCGTCTACGATTGCTGAGCGATGTGTGGACTTTCGATGTATTAACTTTGAAGGTTGTTTTACATTCGTACATTTGTAATGCAGGCGGCCATCACAATCTGACATTTTGATACAATTCGCCCCTTGAAGGGGCCCCTCGGGACGCTGTGATTACAGTGATGCCAGATCTTTTGTTGGTAGTTGATACTATTGAATACGCGTTTAATTAAATAAAAACTGATCACCAATAATATTTATTTAATTTTAAAAGCGATTAGAAATTCAATTTTGTGTTAATTTGAAGCAATCAATCGTATTTTATTGTTTATTATGAAAAACAAAAATACGTACTCCCCGCTTACTAGCTGATGTTTGCGAGGTGGACTTTTTCTCTTGAAGGCGATTCAAGAGAAAAAGTCCACCTCGCAAACATCAGCTAGTAAGCGGGGAGTATATTACTCCCCGAACCTAGAGGCGAGCTCTGGCAATCGTCGTCGGGGACCTTGCCCCCTTCCCTTGACGACCCCCCGGCGACGATGACAATGA
Organism: Sweltsa coloradensis; assembly: GCA_024449915.1. Classification (NCBI taxonomy): domain Eukaryota; kingdom Metazoa; phylum Arthropoda; class Insecta; order Plecoptera; family Chloroperlidae; genus Sweltsa; species Sweltsa coloradensis. The sequence goes on along the minus strand of JAMZAV010008624.1, from coordinate 26,670 downwards.
CACAACGAACGATGACAAAGACGATGACGACCGCGACGTGAGAAACCCCCCTTCCTCCCCTTAACCGTGGCTGGTTCTGACCAGCATGGGCCCCCCCCCCCCCCCCCCCCCCCCCCCTTAGGCTAGAGTGGTGCATTATGACCTAACGGTTGACGCGTCCTTAATCCAAATAAACCAAAAAACGTGAGTCAAATCACAGCCTGTGAAAAATAACAATAACGAATCTTGTAATTTCTGTATTTTATTTTGAAAGTTAGCTTCATTGTTGCGTAATTCATTAAAAATTCGTAAACAAAGTGTGTTTTATTTAATTGTTTGTGATTTAATAATTTTAAACTATATTAGAGGTACCATCAAAATTAAGAAACTCTCTAAAAAACTAGAAAGTATATTTGCTTGAGCTACCTTAATGTGCCTTGGTTAGCAGAAATCAAACCAAGGGAAGGTGATTTTTTTATTTTTTAAAATTGCACTGTTAAATTTTCAAAATTGTCCCACTTTGGGATTTTTTTTTTGTGCATTCTGAAAAAGAAAGTGGGGACAAATTTTTTATAAATTTGTTACCCAATTCATTGGCTTTTGTAATTGGCAAACTTTAGGGCTCTACCGTGAACCAAAAAATTTCCAAAAATTTGGAACCGGAAAATCCAAACAATGTCCATAAAAAGAGAATGAAACTTTTTTCCAAAAATGTGCTCCAAATGGCGCCCAGTTTTCTTTATTGTGTACACGTTCAAACAATAAACGACGATTCGGGAATGCTCCAAGTAATATAGGGTATCCATTTTTTCAAAAATTTTCTCGTTTCAAAATTTTAAATGTTTATCGTCGTCCCGGCCAAAGTATGGGAGTTGGTTCGGAACTCTTCGCGGTACTTGTACCCGTAGTTATTTCGAACACGTCGGTGCCGTCGACGTTTGGGCGCGGAGCATACTTTGGGCGCGGCAACCGTGAGTACTTCAACGGCCAAAAACAGTGTTTTTCGTGATTTTTTACTTTTTGACCCGGATGCAAATTTTTTTCGGGTCGCGGGTATTTTTTTTCGTAATTTTAGATCCTTTCTCGTGGAGGTGCGTCCAAAATGTACGCGTTTATCCCGCTTTTTGGCGGAGGAAACGTCTTGCAGGGAAAAAGTCGCTTTCCGCTCCCAGTCCGTGAGTTGACAAAGACTATAGTTATATAGATATGCATGAATGACACAAAGTTACGTCCAAATTAACAAATTTAATCACCGCTTTTATTTACCTCTTTTTGTTGAGTTTTGATTTTAACACCGACTTTTTGCACCGATTATTAATAATTTTTGTACCGCTTTGTGGTGGTTTTATTTACCATAAATAGATGTCCCTAAGTATAGGCTACTATATGTATGATAGTATAGGCTTCAGGTAGGCCTCTGGCCTATATTTAAAATTTTCAAGGTCAAAAATAGGTTGCGGTATTATGTGAAGCCATTTGTCAATAGTATTTACATGCTACTCTTTAAATTTGAGTGATCAAAATAACAATGCGGCCATCCTTCGATGGTGGTCTGTAAATAATATCAGTGTTCTCCCCAGGCCCGGACCGCCGGGCGGCCCGCCCGGCGATAATTCCCTGCCGCCCGGCAAAAAAAAAAATTTGAAAAAAAAAATTTGAAAAAAAAAATTGATTTTTTTTTTGAATTTTTTTTTTTTTTTTTTTACTTTACGATTTGCGCATTTAATATACTCTAACCGTTCACAAAACGTTTAAACGTCCCATCTCTAAACTGCAACGCAGATTGTAAACGAAATCGTGGAGACTAATCTCGCTGATAGTATAGAAACCGACAAGGAATGCATTTAAACGAAACACATAAGTTGGCAAAATGGCAATCATCGCTATGATCGTGAACATTCACTGCACACAAGGAGCACACACAACATAGGTGAACAATTTTAGCAATTTTCAATTTTATTGATTGCTAGGACGAATTTTAAAGTAATAAAAATGAAGTCATCAAATACCTACAAGAATGTTTCAAGTTGTAGTAATTAAACCTACAAATCTTAGATACCTAATAAACAATTAGAAAGAATAACATCATCACCATTATAAGGGCCTATTGTACTCATTGTAGCAATAGGACTACAGTAATTCACTTAGCCTACATTACAAAGGAGAAAATAGGCTAAGACTATGATTTCAATCAAATTTGAAATGTTCATACCACTAAACCAACTGAAGCAAGCTACTTTAAAAGGGCTTCGAAAACCTCTAAAACTCACCAAATCGAATCTAGGATCTCAAATTTTTTCCGGGGGCAAGCCCCCGGACCCCCACTAAGTTTTGGCACTACCCGGCAATGTTTGTGGAATACCCAGTGAACATTTTTTTCTGGGGAGAACACTGTAATATTATGTCCCATAAGTACAATGTACACTAGGCGTCAGAAGTAAATCAAGGGTAATCTTTTACCGACCCTCACTCGTCAAATCTCGGATTTGATCTAAAAGGCACCTTTAAAAGTCACACCAAGCAAGCACTAAATAATACACAAAGCTAGGACTAAATACACTAAGCTAGACGACGGCTTGTCTTATTTATGTCACTAGAATAACTGGCCCTAATTGATTTCTACACTAGAAATAATCTTGCACTAAGGTTATGCAGTGTTTGGTGAATCCATTTATATATAGTACTAGGAAAATGCTTCTGTCCCGCCGCGTTGTTGGATGTGCGTAATTGGTGCATTGAGCTGCCATGTGTTATGCGGATTTTCTGTTGTTCTGTGAAAAAATCATTAGCCCTACATCGTTGAAGATTTTTTTTAAAATTAAATAAAATTAAATAAAAAATTAACGTAATTTTTTTTTATTTTTATTAATCGTAATTTAATAAAAGGAAAAAATCGTTATATTGAAATTTTCACAAGAAATAATTATTCGATTGCGCACAAATTTTACACGAATATAATAATTCATAAAATTAAGGTTCTGTGAAAAAATCATTACAATGTGATTAAGCATGTTGGTGTTATAAGTCAAAGAATTGTTTAAAAAAGAAAAAATGTAAAATTTTGATTTTCATGAGAAATAATTTTTTGATTACGCTCAAATTTCACACGAATATATCAATTCATAAAATTAAGGTTTTTGTAAAAAAATCATTACAATCGAACAAAGCATGTAGGTGTTATAAGCTGAAGAAAGTTTTAAAAATTCAAAAAAAATCGTAAAATTGCGATTTTAATGAGAAATAATTTTCTGATTGCGCTCAAAAACGTGGCAGTTCTAAGTTCAGAGATTTCGAAGGCCTCCATAAAATTTCATCGTAATTGGGGAATCGGTTTAGCCGGAATCGTGTTAACAGACAGACAAAACTACAAAAAAAAAATTTTTAAATAAAAAAAAAACATTCCGGATTTTTTTCTCCAGTGTAGTGAAATGGAATCTTCACTTCGCTTGCTACGCTCATCCAACAAACCTTGTGTTACTATTAACTACGCCCTGGGCCCAGTGTTTAAAAAGTCCCTATAGGCCAAATGCTACGTAATATAGGGCCGCCATGTTTCCTCACGGCTGGTTAGATGATGTCAGCGAGTGATGGCTCTGTGAATATAGCAACGCCAGAACGAACCGAATATTCACGAGCGAGGTCGATAACGGTAGGTATCTTCCAGACCCCTTGATTTACTTCTGACACCTAGTGTAAGTGTTAGTGGACTGTAGGGGTGTGCGAACCCGTTCGAAAACGAACCGAACTCGAACCTTCTTTAAAAGTTCGAGTTTGGTTCGAAGAATTTATATCATGTTCGAAAACGAACTATTTGACCGCCAACACAAACAAAACACCGCCTTCTAAATTGCGAATCACAGCCTGTCATAAGTAACAGAACCAAGAGGGAATGGGACACATTTGTCAGTTAGAAAATAGCTATTCAACAAGACATTCGGATGCAAGATGCATCCGACGTATATTAAACTGTGCATAGTTGTCGATAAAGCATACATGGACAGCCCTGCGGTCATAGATTTCCAAAATTTTGTCTCAATCAGCCAGAAAAAAATCACGAATAATTATAGTCAATTTTGGGGTTTTTAACAAAATCAAAATTTGTGAAAACTAATTTATTTATTTAAAATTATTTTTTAACAAAATTTGGAAATGTGTTACCGCAGAGCCCTATATTTTCACATTTGTGACATATGTTCATAATTTCAAACACCTGTGGTGTCAGTCAGCCGAGCAAACAGCAATTTGTTTAAACCGCATGTCCTATAGGCAGGGTGAATAGCCACTGATGGCGCTAGTGAATTTACAGGCAGCGCGCACAAGCGGCAGCTGCCCGAACCATATTGGTGAATAACAACTGTTCCTACTAGGCCTTTACATGGCCTTTACCATATGCAGTACGTCCGATAGCGTCCCGATATAATCATAAAAATACGGATTTAAAAGTGTGCGTGCGTTCTTCAATGCACCTAAATGTTTTAAAAAAGGATTGGAACTGGCCAAAGCAGGTCATGTGTTAGACGTGACGGAAATTGTCGGGCGAAATAAACAGCTTAAAACTGCCGGAGTTGTGAGGCAGACATCTGTCAACTTGCCTCCATATGACGTGAAAGTCGATGGAAGTATATTAAATTGTTCTATGTCAGTGTCAATATAAAATTGATGCAATCGCAGTCTGAAAGACTGACTAATCGTTCAATAAAATGTAAGCCTGGCCGCGGCCTAGGCTTAGCTAGACTGGGGCATACTGGGGCCTACAGTTCAAGGGGAACTGTCAATGTCATGCCATGCCCTGCGATTGTGATAGGCCTACCGAGTGTAGGCTACTGTTAGCCTGTAGAAGTAATTTTGACTTTCTGCTCGAAATAAAGTCCCTCATGCAGCCCTAGGGCCTAAGCCATAGGTTTTTACCACCTACTTGGTTGATCTAGGTCTTCCCTTGGCCTAGTGTTTTTGTCAATGCTAGGGGCCTACAACTTTATTCGCTACCTTAGAGGCTGGGCACCTTGTGCAAAACGTTGAAACAATAATCCTACACAATTCATTCACAATAAAAACCCTGAAGTAGGCCAAGGACCAAGCCCGGCTAGGGGCCTACCCCCGAGGGCTAGGCCTAGCCCTAGGCTTTGTTTGCTTTAGTCTGATGAGTCAAGGCCTTGCCCTAGCCCATGAAAAACACAATCAAAATTTGTAACCTACGCTAGGCTTATCACATCATTTCAAAATTATTCTACATGCTAACACTATACTCGGTATCACAATCGCAGGACATGACATGAGTATGACAGTTCCCCTTGAACTGTAGGCCCCAGTCTAGGTAGGCCTAGGCCTAGGCTAGGCTAGGCTGGCGAGGCTTACATTTTATTGAACGATTAGGGCTAGTCGGCCTTTCAGACTGTGATTGCGGCAATTTTATAGTGACACTGACATAGATAAAACAATTGAATGTACTGACTTCGACTTTCACTTCATATGGAGGCAAAAAATAACACTCTTGTCTGACATTAACATGAGCAAAATACAAGCTTTTACCTACGTCAGCTGTGGGCAGCTTCACCAATTTAATGTTAGAATCCGCCGCTACGAGCTCTAGTAGTATCAACGCACAGTGCCTATACTCTCTTTACCGCTGTCTTAAGAGGCTACATACAAGGTTAAGCCGCCTGGTCAGTCCACTCGGCTGTAGGCGACTCACGAATACAACAATGCAATATATCAATAAGCACAGCCATAGAGTGTGCTGATGGTTTACAAAATCGTCTACTAAATTAATCATTTTGCTCATTTTGTGGAATAAAATAATTTGCACACATTTAGGTTTTTATCGTCATTCACGAATTGTACGGATCTCTGCCAATCGATAGTGTCTGTTTGCAGGATAACGTGCCTACGTAAGCTAATCCACGAGCTGCCAGAACACCATTTTGAGACCCTCAAGTATCTTCTGATGCATCTGAAGCGAGTCGTGAATCACTCTAGTGTCAACAAGATGGAGGCGAGAAACCTTGCCATCGTGTTCGGTCCCACGCTCGTCAGGACTGCAGGCAACAATATGGTACGACCAAACTTTGCGAGCCGTGCACAAGTATTTTTTCCAAATCAAAATGCTACAAATTGGTGTCATTACTTATTCTCTGCACACAGAGCACAATAGAGAAAATCTATACTAGGGAAACGCCAAAGTCGTTCTTAGACGAGTGAGTGAGCCATGTGTTGAGTACCCGGTAACATTCCTTTTCTTCCCCCTACCTTAGGCCTCCTTAGCCTATCATAGGCTACAGTGGAGCATTATAGCCTAAACTATGACCTTAACTTAAATACTCTATTATTTATACGAATATTATAATCAAACTTAGATGCAAATGTTCCCGCGTACTCAACACATGGCTCTCTCGCTCGTCTAACAACGACTTTGGCGTTTCCCTAATCTAGTTGGCTAAGGCGCCCTTATAGCCGAAATGTGGGAGACGTGGGTTCAATGGTCGAGAAAAGTTTGTAATTTCTGGATTGTATTTTTTAAATTATTTAACATGTTTTGAAATGAATATAATGCAGTGTAGTCTATCACCTGGGACAATACTATGGAAAACATAGCCAGTACGAAATACGTGAAAATATTGCAAGGTTTACTCAATCTACGAGCGGAATTTGGGGGTACCTTGACGTCCAATTAACCTTGGACACGGCATTTCACAGCCAGGTAAATAACAAACAAAAAATATTATTTCAAAATGAAAACCATTGTCGTTAAAATAATTCCCATACATTTCAACGTATTTTTCATTTTTTTATTTCTTGCAGGTTTAAATCGCAACGGATTGTGCTCATTTTGTTAGCAGTTCTCAGTTACCTGGTCACGGATGTCTGTTTAAAATTTCGGCTCAATCTATTAGGCCGTTCGGCCGAATGGGACCGGACAGACAGACATTTAACAAACATTTAACATTTAACATTTAACACACAGAATTAATCACGACCAAGGCCCGATCGAGTAGCGTTGTAGACTACGTTCGCTGCGCTCACTCGTCTAACTAAGCAGGGTAACCACTAGGGATGTAGAGGCGTGCAAAAAAAGGCTTTTCTGGGAAATTTTCAATTGAGTGAATGATGGTTTTGCTTATGCCTGAATTAGATATTTCAATGTTTTGTTCAAGATCCATTGAATTCAAGGACAAAACACAATCAAAATGTGCAATGATAATAAAATACAACAATACCTTTACACATATAAATCAGACTTTTTCACTGTTAATACTGATTTTTATTTAAAAAATTTGATATTTTGACTACTTTTCAACAGTCTTTATCAAACAATACAACTAAAAAACCACAACAAACAAGACAAAAAAAAATTACAAAAAATTATAAATATGGCTGTGTATTAGTACCAAATTATTAACAAAAAAGTTTTTTTTAATAAAAAATAAAAAACCAGAACATTAAATAATTGATATGTTGGACAGTTGGTGTATGAAATTAAACTATTGATCTAGTGATGAAATTGATGGACAGAAACTCTTCCAAATGGCTGCATAATTAACACTTGGCACACTGATTGTATTGGCCACACACGAAATCGAACCAGCTTCCTTGATTTTTCGTGTTGTGGCATTACTCATGTGCAAGGATTGAAGCGTCTTCCCAATTAATATGATGATGATTTTCATAAACATATTCTGCGAGTTTTGAAGTATCAATCTTATGTTGTTTCACATTGTTCTTGTGTTCTTTTATTCTTACCATCAAAGGTCTCTTGGTTTCCCCAATATATCTTGCATCACATTCACAAGGTATAGAATAAATAACACCCTTAGATGACTGAACTTCATCCCTAGGTTTAGTCTTGGTGAGTATGCTGCCTAACGTATTAGACGAACTAAAAACAACTCTTATGCCATACGGAGCTAAAAGGCGTTTGATCTTTTCTGAAAGATTCAGATAGTAGCCAATGCAGACTGTTTTATAAATCCTAGGTTTAACTACCTCAATATCTTTATTCATGCCAGATTTGATATCTTGTGGATAAATAGTCTTTTTTAGCCAGTCATTTTTTAAATAAAAATCGGTATTAACAGTAAAAAAAAAGTCTAATGATTTATATGTGTAACGTTTCTACCTGTTGTATAGTTTCAATTTTTATAATACAACAATACCTCTGTCATGCCTAGCATTCCAGTCACAGTGGGTTGGGTAGTCCTATCATTTATATAATATGTTGAGGGCTGTGTATTTTCAATTGTTGTTGTCAAGGGAGATTGATATGTTATGTTATGTTTATGTTTTGAGGTCTGAATGACAAGATTAAAATAAATCATCACTTTAAAGAATATTGTTTCCTTTTCAATTTATGAGTTGTAAGTTGTATTAAACGTATTTCTTTATACCCTGTCGGTAAGCCGACATTAATGGTCCTCCGTTGGCTGGATCTTCAAGTCCTAGGAAGTATTCCACTCCAGTATCAAGGTATGCCTATGTGGTAGGCTATTAAGTGTAGTTTTTCAAAAAATGGATAAAAAGAAGATTCCAGATAGTACTGCTGTAACAGATCGTGGTGTTCGATCTACTCGTGGGATTCCAGCAGATAAGTTTCCAGGAAATGATGACTGGACTAAAGCTGGAAAATCCACGTCACAAGTAGATGAACGAGAACACAAAAGGAGATCTAGTAGATCAATTGCAAGTTGCAATAATTCTAGTTCCAGTTCTAATACTAGTACAGTTCGTCGGCGTAAGCTTCAAGTGGAGCAAGATGCCAAACAAGAAATGCTTCGTATCGAAAGATATAGGATTGAAGCTGCTAGAGCACGACATCAGTACGAGGAAGAACTCGCACAGAAAAAACTACAATTGGAAAATGAAGTTGTACAGAAGAAACTTCAATTGGAAAATGAAGTTGTACAGAAGAAACTTCAATTGGAAAATGAAGTTGTACAGAAGAAACTTCAATTGGAAAATGATGTTGCACAGAAGAAAATCGATATTGAACTTTCCCGTATGCGACGAGAAGCTGCTGAAGAAGAAAACATCGCTACACTTCAACGCGACTTGATTGAGAGCGCTTCCCAGACAAAGTTAGCTGAGATTGATGAAGAATTCGATCTGGAAGTTGATGAAAACGAGTCACGAAGGATGTCCAGTGTTGCTGATTGGGTGAAAAATGCTGAAACTGGTAAGTTAAACAGCTGTTCGAATCCAGTGGAGTTATCTGGTGTCAATGTGGGTCCAGGTTTAACTTCTCTAACCCCACCAATAGATGAGACGCTAACGGTCAAACAATCCGATTTAGCTGGTGCATTTAACAATATTGCTACTATTCTCAAACATGTAGGGCTAGGTGCTAGCAACCAACAAAGTGACAGTAGGCAATATTTAGTGAGGCAAACAGTCGGTAGAGATTTACCAATGTTCAGTGGAGACCCTGAAGAGTGGCCGATATTTAGTGCTAGCTATAAACAGTCTACAAAATGTTGCCAATTCTCTGATGTAGAAAATATTATCAGACTTCAAAGAGCCTTGACGGGAAACGCCAAGAGAGAAGTTCAAGCCATGATGGTTTCACCTAAGAATGTCGACAAAATAATGGCAATATTGGAGAGAAGATTTGGTAGGCCAGATCTGGTTATTTCAGCACTAATTGAGAAGGTGCAAAATGCTCCTCCACCCAGAAAACAAAATGGAAGATCTGATTGTCTTTGCCAGCTTGGTTAATAGTCTCACAGCTACAGTGGAGAACCTGGATCGTCCGGCGCACCTTTCGAATCCGGAGTTGATTCAAGACTTGGTACGGAAGTTGCCTGACTACCTGAAGCTGTCGTGGGGACGAGAAATACTTGGGCTAAGTGATAAGACAGGAATTCTGAAACATTTTGCAAAGTGGCTAGACATTGAAGCAGAGGCTGCGATTTTGGTTAGTGTTTCTTGTACTTTGAGCCTACATAATAAAGATAAAGTAGAAGTGAAACCAAAATACTACGGTAGCTATAAGGATACAAGGAAAAATGAAACGATATTGAGCACCACTGTAACAAGTAAAACAGAAAGTAGATGCATTTACTGCAAAAGGTCTGGTCATAAAGTGTGTGACTGTTTTATATTTGCTAAACTGAACACTAAGAAACGGGTACAGTGGTCTTGGAATTCAGGTGTCTGTTTTAATTGTTTAGAGTCTGGACATTATAACAGTGAATGTAAGAAGCCGGTTTGTGGTTTAAAGGGATGTACTCTGAGGCACAACAAATTGTTGCATTTATATCACCAACCTGAGGTTAAGGAGACAGAACAAGCTGTAGTCAACCATCTACATTCTGCGGTATTAGATAAAGTACTGTTGAAGATTACGCCAGTAATGCTATTCGGACCTTGTGGGGAAATATCAACATATGCAATGTTGGATGAAGGATCCACAACCACATTGTTGGATGAATCTCTAGCGAACCAACTGGGTTTGGAAGGTCGGTCTCAACCAGTGGTTCTGCGTTTTTACCAACTCTGTTACGAGATTAGATCAAGAGTCGCGGCTCGTCAATCTCAAGGTTGCAGGGACACTGAGTAACAAGAAGTTTAACATGGTAAACATTCGTACGGTGAAGAATTTGGAACTTCCCGTACAGACAGTGAAAGTAAAAAACTTAGCAAGTAAGTGGGAACATCTGAAACAGGTACACATTCCTAATCTTGAGAATGCAAAGCCTATGATATTGATTGGAGCGGGATAATTGTGAGTTGATAACTTCTATGGAAATGTTGAGAGGTCCACCACATACACCATTGCTATCGAAGACAGCTCTAGGATGGATCATTCATGGTAATGCCACAATTAATGATGGACGTGTTGACGATGAATTTACTCTTCATATTTGCCATAGAAGTGAATCAGACGAAATTCTACATCAATTGGTAAAGGAATCTTTTAAAACCGAGACTTTTGGAGTAAAGATTATTGATCAAAAACCATGCTGTAGGGAAGAGTTGCGTGCTCGTAAAATTCTAGAAGAAACAACGAAACAAGTGGACGGTCGATATGAAACTGGATTACTTTGGAAAGAGAAGCAACTCAAGATTTCAGAGAGTAAAGTAACAGCATTCCGAAGACTAGAAAACATGGAGAGAAAGATGGATAAGGATCCAGTCTTTGCCGAGCTATATTGTGCAAAAATAATGGATTACGTGCGTAAGGGTTATGATGCTAAGTTGTCAAAATGTGAGATGGCAATGACTCCACCAAAGACTTGGTATTTGCCACATTTTGCTCATGTCAATCCAAATAAGCCAGGCAAGATAAGATTTGTGTTTGATGCAGCGGCAAAAAGTCATGGAGTAAGTCTAAATGATAAGTTGATCAAAGGGCCTGATCTTCTTAATTCTTTAGTAGCTGTCATCATGAAATTTCGAGCCAGGTTGATTGGGTTTGTTGCGGATATACGCGAGATGTTTCATCAAGTGATAATAAGAGAAAGTGATAGAGATGCACAGAGATTTCTGTGGAGGGGGATGGACAGATCTCGAAAACCAGATGAATATCGCATGAATGTGATGATATTTGGAGCTACATGTTCCCCATGTTCTGCCCATTATGTGAGAACTATAATGCCGAACAAAATAAGCACGAGTTTCCTGAGGCAGCAACAGCTATTATCGATAGACATTACGTGGATGATTACCTCGACAGTGCGTGGACCCTCAGAGGAGGCTATTGAAATAGTCAAAGATGTTATCGAAGTACACAGACGTGGTGGTTTTGAAATACGGAATTGGATATGTTCTAATCGGCAAGTATTGGACAGTATACCGCCTGCAATGAGAGCAGACACAGATAAGACGTTTGAAAATAGTCATCAGGAGAGTGTTGAAAGAGTGTTGGGTCTTCACTGGAAACACAATACTAAAGAGTTCATCTTCACACTACAGTTCAACCGGTTGGATCCCAACCTACTACAGGGAAAGAAGACACCGACTAAGCGAGAGGTACTAACGTGTACTCATGTCGGTTTTACGACCCTCTTGGCTTTGTTGCTTTATTTTTTTGATAAAGGGCAAAATCTTGTTACAAGAAATTTGGTGATTGCAATTGGGCTGGGATGACGAATTGACTGGGAAACTTTCTTCAAAGTGAAAAAGTTGGTTAATGGAGCTCAGTGAAGTTAAACAGTGTCGAATACCGAGATTTTATTCTATGAGAAGAGTTGGATCAACCACGCTCCATGTATTTTGTGACGCATCTGAAAAGAGTTTTGCAGCTGTCAGTTATTTTAGCACAACAACGAACGATAGTACAGTTGATGTTGCATTTGTACTAGCTAAAACGAGAGTGTCACCTTTGAAACCGATATCGATACCAAGACTAGAGTTGCAGGCTGCAGTAATGGGGACGAGAATGGCTTTTATGATTCAAGAGGAATTAGGAGTGGAGATGTGCATTGAGCGAACTGTGTTCTGGACTGACTCCAGAACGGTCTTTGCTGGCTACGTTCAGATGCAAGAACGTTTAAGACTTTTGTTTCTCACCGAGTGGGTGAAATATTGGACACTACAAGACGTGTCACAGTGGAAGTGGATTTCCACACTGGATAATGTTGCTGATGAAGCGACTAGGGAGACGCCAAGTGGATTTCATCCTTCAGCTCGATGGTACAATGGACCTAGCTTCCTTAAAAGAACAGAAAGTGATTGGCCAAAAGAGAACCGCACAGTGCACACTGACAAAGACAAAGAGCTGGAGATCAAACTGGAATATATTAACGTTGTAACGATTTACAACACTGTTCTTCCTGAGGTGGAAAGATTTTCAAACTTTTGTAGACTTATCAGAACAACAGCATGGATAATGCGGTACATAAATTGTCTACGCATGAAAATGAGAGGAAATTCAGTGCTTAGTGTTACTGAACTAGAAGATGCTAAGAAAAGATGGTATAAGAGAGTTCAATGGACTCATTTCCAGAAGAAATGGCAATGTTGTCATTGAAAAAATCCTTCTCTAAATCAAGCAAGATATTTCACTTGATCCATATCTTGATATTGATGGGATCATGAGAATGCGAGGGCGCATTAGTAAAGCACCGGGTATCGCTGATGCTACAAAGAATCCAGTGATTTTAAATGCAAAGCATCCATTTACAAAGTTGATGATAATGGAATTTCACAAAAGGGCCGGGCATCAAGGACAGGAAAGAGTGTTTCAATGAAATGCGACAGCAGTTTTGGATTCCAAACATGAGAGCGGCGATTCGCAGTTCGTGGAATTACTGCAATCTGTGTCGGATCAAGCGAGCCCTACCAAAGCCACCAGAAATGGGAGATTTGCCTGAAATAAGACTAACTCCATACTATAAACCATTTACATTTACCGGTGTTGATTATTTTGGTCCTATGGAAGTTACCATTGGAAGAAGACGAGAGAATCGATACGGTGTGCTATTTACTTGTATGGTAATTAGAGCTGTACATTTGGAGATGGCTGAAACCCTCTCTACTGATTCAGCCATAATGGCAATTAGAAGATTTCTTGCCCGTCGAGGAACTGTTCGGAAAATGTATTCCGATAACGGCACAAATCTACGAGGAGCTCATCGAGAGTTGAAGGTGGCTCTGGAGGGTCTTCAACAGGAAGAAATTCAAGACGATTTAGCAGCAAAAGGAATTGAGTGGCACTTCATTCCTCCAGCAGCTCCTCATATGGGAGGATGTTGGGAACGAATGGTTCAAAGTGTAAAAAAAGCATTGTCAGTGACGCTGCACTCGCGATGTCCCCGGCTTGAAGTGCTTCAAACACTCTTTGCAGAAGCAGAGTTTATGGTTAATAGTAGACCTCTTACACATGTACCCGTCGACACCACAGAGCCGGAAGCTTTGACACCAAACCATTTCCTTCTTGGAAGTTCATCAGGAATATCTGTACCATGGAATCTTTGATGATAATGATTTAATCCTAAGAAGACAATGGAGGATTAGTCAGAGGCTTGCTGATCATTTTTGGAAACGTTGGATAAAAGAATATATACCAACTTTGGTGAAACGGGAAAAATGGCATGAACCTGTGGAATGTATCAAAAGGGGTGACATTGTTGCAATAGCTGATGGAAATCTACCAAGAGCCAGCTGGCCAAAAGGAGTGATCGAAACCATATACCCAGGAAAGGACGGACGTATTCGAGTGGTAGATGTGAAGACAACCAAGGGAACCTATCGCAGACCAGTTCATAAGTTGTGTGTGCTACGCACAACAAGTTTGCCCAATACACTGTGAGAATTTGGGTGATGCAGCCGGATACATAACCGTTGGGGGGTATGTCATGCCTAGCATTCCAGTCACAGTGGGTTGGGTAGTCCTATCATTTATATAATATGTTGAGGGCTGTGTATTTTCAATTGTTGTTGTCAAGGGAGATTGATATGTTATGTTATGTTTATGTTTTGAGGTCTGAATGACAAGATTAAAATAAATCATCACTTTAAAGAATATTGTTTCCTTTTCAATTTATGAGTTGTAAGTTGTAATTAAACGTATTTCTTTATACCCTGTCGGTGAGCCGACAACCTCCTTCACCTTCACCATATTTTGTCATTGAATTCAATGAATCTTGAACTAAACATTGAACCATCTAATTCAGTCTGTAGGGTAGGTTTATTTATTATTTACTACAATTCAGAATTTAAAAAAGTCCGCCCCAACCAAAATGTGGGAGATCCGTGGTTCGATTCCCGGTTGGGGCGGACTTTTTTAATTTCTGAGAGTGGAAGAGTGGAACCAAATACAGATGGAAGGGACACAAGAACATAAGTGTTTGCGGACGATTTGTTGATTTGGGGTGAGAGTGCCAGAGAAGTGCAGGAGAAGGTAGACAGATGGAATGAAGTTACTACAGAGTTTGGTGGTCTGAAAATCAATCAGAAAAAGAGTAAATGTTTGTGTATGCATAAAGATAAGGATAAAAGTAAAAAAATGGGGAATGGGAGATATGCCAAATTTACGCTCCACAAGTAGGGTGTGAACAGGAAGCAAAGGATGAGTTCGAAAAACATCTGGAAGGTCTGATTGGTAGAAGGGATATTATCATCCTGGGAGATTTCAATGCCCAGGTGATGAAAGGCAGGGTTACGAGGAAGTAATTGGAAAGTATGGGTATGGTAGGAGAAACACAGAGGGAGAAAGGCTGTTAGACCTGTGTGCCAGAAACGGCCTGGTAATTGGAAACACGTGGTTTCAAAAAAGGGATAGCCACAAAATTACCAGGCATAGTTAGAACGGGCAACAGACGACACAGATAGACTATGTGGTTGTTAGTAAAGACAAGCATAGGAGTCTGAAGGATGTAAAGGTCATCCCAAGCGTAGGACTAGATGGGGATCATAGGCTACTAGTAGCAGATATCCAAATAGAGGGAAGTGTACAAAAGAAAAGTAGGAAATTAAGTGAGCTGTCGGTAAGAGAAAAAATATCAACAGAGGATTAGAAAAAAGAGATTTCAAAGGGAGTGATCCAAGAAGTGGAGAAAGAATGGGGGGTGTTTAAGAGAGCACTGGTGCAGGCAACAGAGGAGACATGTGGAAGAACAATTTGGGGTAAGAAAAGAGACGGTAACAAGTTGGTGGAACGACAAAGTAATTGAGAAAGTACAACTGAAAAATAGAACATGGAGGGAGTACATGAAAGACAGAACAGATGAAAGCGGGGAAGTTTTCAAAAATGCAAAGAGAGAAGCACAAAGAATGGTTAAAGAAGAGAAAGCAGAAGTTTGGAAGAATTTTGCTAAGGAACTGGAGAAAGATGCAGAAGGAAACAAGAAGATGTTGTATGGTATAGTGAGAAGTAAGAGGAAGGAAAGGGGGGGACAAAGGTTCCCTAATGGATGACTCTGAGAGACTCATTACAGATGCAGAGGAGATAAAGGGAAATCTTGGAAAGAGTATTTCAATCAATTGCTGAATGCGGAATCAGAAGACAGAGATGTAGAGTTGGAAGGGGAGACGGAAGAAGCAGATGAGAATGGACCGACCTGGCAAGAACTGGAGATGTCATTAAAAAGGATGAAGAATGGGAAGACTGCAGGAGTTAACGAATTGGTGGTGGAAATGATCAAAGCTGGGGGCCCAGTTGTTATTCATTGGCTATACAGAGTGATCAGAGTGGTATGGAGAGAAAAGAAGGTGCCAAGAGATTGGGAGAAAGGAGTGAATGTACCAATATACAAGAATGGAGATAGGAAGAAGTGTGGCAACTACAGAGGCATTACTCTGCAATGCCATACATCAAAGATATATGAAAGGATTATAGACAGAAGGATGAGAGTAGAGGTGGACCATATACTGAATGAAGAACAATATGGGTTTCGATGGGGAAGATCAACTGTAGACCCGATATTTGTACTTCGACAAGCTGTGGAGAAGAGTTGGGAGATGGGTAAAAAAATGAGTATGGTCTTCCTCGACATAGAAAAGGCGTGTGATAGTGTCCCAAGGAATGTAGTGTGGGAAAGCTGGATAGAAAAGGAGTGGACAAATGACTGATAGACAGGGTAAGAAGTATGTACATAGTATGTAAAAGCTGTTTAAAAAACACAGTTTGGGATGTCAGGGTGGTTCCAAATAACAAAAGGGCTGAGGCAGGGAAGTGTGCTGTCACCACTGCTTTTTTATAATAGTGATGGATGACGTCCACAACAAGGTAAAGATGGAGGAAACGGAGGAGGTAGAGGTTATGCTGTTTGCCGATGATTTCGGGGCGTGGTCAGAGTGTACTCCAGAGATACACAGCCCTTTTGGAAGATGCCCCTTGAAGAGGCCGCATGAAGATAAGCGTGAGCAAGAGCAAGGTTGTTACTATGCCAGGAGAAGGAGACGTAAGGAACTATCATGCAGAAATCAAGATTGGAGAAGAAACCGGAAGTGCTGGAGAGTTTGGATACCTAGGAAGTGAAATAATGGCAAGCGGGAAGATAAAAAAGGAAATTCCCAAACAGAATACAAATGGCAAGTAACTTCTACCAATGTGTTAAAGGCCTGGTGTGGGATAGGGAAATACCTTTACAGTGCAAGATGACACTATATTTAGTTTTATTTATTTATTTAACGTCTATCCTATCAGTTATAAAAAATGATTTACAAAGGAGGACAACTAATAAATTTCTCGATTTGTTTTGTGGGGTGGGGATGGATGGATGGATGATGGATTATTTACTACAATTCAGAAATTTTAAAATCCGTGGTTCGATTCCCGGTTTGGGAAAGGACTTTTTTTAATTTCTGAATTGTAGTAATCAATACTAAATAAATCTAATTACATAGATGCAGGGCACAACAATGAACTACATTTAAGTAAAAAATTGGAAAAAAGTAATATTACAAAAAATGCATTAAAAAAATCAACAAATTTGATAACAAATAAAAGGATATATTTCTCGATTTGGATGGTCGGGAAACACTCCGTAGGTGGAATTGTTAATATTTAATACAATCCCGAAATTAAAAATCCATCACGATCGGGGTTCGAACCCGAGTCTCCCACTTTCCGGGTGGAAAACCTTAGCCAACTAGACCACCGAGACGGTAACTATTTAACTTCTGTAAAAAAAAATTTAATCATATCTGCGTAAGGAATGACATTATAAATATGGGGTGTTTTTGTCAATTCAACGCAACAGTTTTTTGATGCTTATTGTTCCACCATTCAAGTTCTATAATGTAACGACAATACAGAAGTTAAATAGTTGCCGTCTCGGTGGTCTCGTTGGCTAAGGTGTCCACCCGGGAAAGTGGGAGACTCGGGTTCAAACCCCGAAACAAGATGGGATTTTTTAATTTCTGGATTGTATTAAATATTAACAATTCCACCTACGGGAGTGTTTCCCGACCATCCAAATCGAGAAATATACCCTCGCTCTTACCTGCGTAAGGTAATGACATTATAAATATGTTTGTTTTGGTCAATTTAACAGCAACAGTTTTTCGATGCTTTATTGTTCCATCCATTCAAGTTCTATAAAGTAACGACAATACAGAAGTTTAAAAAATTACCGTCTTGGTGGTCTAGTTGGCTAAGGCGTCCACCGGGAAAGTGGGAGACTCGAGTTCGAACCCCGATCGGGATAATTTTTTTAATTTCTGGATTGTATTAAATATTAAATAAAAAGGATATTAAATGCAATTTATGAATGAATCAAATATAAGAAAGAGTGGAGAATGAAAAAAAAAAGAAAGAAAAAAGACAAGACCTACTTTATACCGATCCTCACATATGCGGCAGAAACCTGGGCTATGGGTGACAGAGAAGAAAGCCAAATACAGGCGGCGGAGATGAGATTCCCGAGGAGCACAGTGGGCAAGACAAGAAGAGAGAATTAGAAATACCAATATCAGAGAGATTCTTGGTGTGGAGAAGTTAGGTGACAGGATGGTTTGGGCATATGAAACGAATGACGGAATGAGAGGATGCATAGGAGAATGTATGAGAAAAGGATTGAAGGAGGAAGAAGAAGGGGGAGACCAAGGAAGAGATGGAAGGAGACCATAGCAAGAGACCTACATACTAGAGGAGAGAGCTGGGAGGATGTAGCAGAGACACGATTGTGGGAGGATAGAAAGAAGTGGAAGAATTTGGTTGCAAAACCCAAGCTGACCCTGCCAGAAGTAGGAAACGGCAATGGATTATGATGATGATAATATTATTATCAAAATTTTCAGTATTCCTTACCAAACTTAATAATACTTTATGCCAGATTGATTTTTGAGAATTTAACATGCATTACATGATAGTTATATGTGGGATGCCTAAGAATCTGAATTTTCATAGAATATGTATCAATGTTTCAGTTTTTGCCATCGTGTCTATACTCACACGGTTTATTATTAGTTTTATTACTATTACCCGGTGCTACTGATGTTTTTATTACCCACTGTTGATCGCTTTTAAGGCTGTATTAAAAATTAATGTGATACCTAATTTAATTTTAAGTATTTTTAACTATGGTAGGAATCCTATGATTTGACCAAAAATCCTGGAATCCTTGAGACACCTTAAAAATCAATGAAAAAGGATGAAATCCTTGAAAGTGGCAACCATGCAGTATACAGTTGTGCTATATAGTTGCTCGGAAGCAAGTAAGCAGATTGGCGCAGCCAATGAGTCGTCAGTATTTTAAATCCGTGACCGCTGATTGGCTGTAATCCACCCGCCCGCCCGCCGGTGTCAGCATCTGCTTACTTGTTTGGAACAACTATAACAGATTTCAAATAGGACTATCTGTTTTTATGTTTGTAGACCTATGTCTGTCTGTCGCTCAAAAGTCAAACTGCTGAACAGATTTCACCGAGATTTTTTCTACATACATACAATACAAAAACCTCCAGGACCAGTTTTGTTGGCGCTGTTAACATCAACAGCAAAACCCTTCTTGATTCAAAACTATTTTTAGTTAGGATAAACAAATATCTAAAAATTGAATGATATTGATATTGCCAAATGAATTTTGGTATTGTTATTTGGTTGGATATCACAATAATAATAATAATAATAATAATAATAATAATAATAATAATAATAATAATAATAATAATAATAATAATAATAATAATAATAATAATAATAATAATATAATAATAATAATAATAATAATAATAATCATCATAACTCAGTTCCAACTATGTCGGGTTGAGTGGTGGTTTTCCACCATTATCAAGGCATGAAACTGTAGATACTAAGCTTGCCAGACTTAGTGTTTCTTCCACATCATCCAACTCCTTCTTCTCCACCAATTACTCCACTCTCTTCTGTCCTCCCACAGCTTTACTCTTGCCACATGCTCCCACACTTCATTCCGTTTTCCAACGTCTTCTTGAATTAATCTTTCCCATTTTTCTCTTGGCCTTCCTACTCTTCTTTTCCCCTCCTCTGCCGCTTCAAATTCTCGTCTTGGAATCCTCTCTCTGCCCATCCTTTTCATATGTCCAAACCATCTTAGACGTTCTCTTCCTAGCTTAAACTTCAATCTCTCCAATCCCAGTTCTTTCCTTATTTCATTACTTCTTATCTTGTCCATCTTTGTAACTCCCTTGATACTTCTTAAAAACTTCATTTCTGCTGCTTCCAGCTGACTCTCTTCTTTTGTTCCCACTGCCCATGTTACTGCCCCATATGTTAATATAGGTACAAAATATGCCTTATACAGCAAAATTTTACATTTTTGTGGGAACAACTCATTCCATAGTAACTTTCTCACCAATTGGTAAAAGTAAAACCCTTCTGCTTTTTGCACTCTAGATGACACTTCCCTACACACTTTTGCATCTTTTGTCAATATACTTCCCAAATATTTAAATTCTTCTTTTTCTTCTAAGACTTCTCCACGTAGTACAATATTTTCTATGTCTCTAGGCCTGCCCTTTGTCTTCTTTTGCATACGCAAACATTCACTCTTTTTCTGATTGATTTTTAGACCAAACTCTGTAGTAACTTCGTTCCATCTGTCCACCTTCTCCTGCACTTCTCTGGCACTCTCACCCCAAATCAACACATCGTCCGCAAACACTAATGTTCTTGTGTCCCTTCCATCTGTATTTGGTTCCACTCTT
Organism: Sweltsa coloradensis; assembly: GCA_024449915.1. Classification (NCBI taxonomy): domain Eukaryota; kingdom Metazoa; phylum Arthropoda; class Insecta; order Plecoptera; family Chloroperlidae; genus Sweltsa; species Sweltsa coloradensis. The sequence continues at coordinate 6,129 of JAMZAV010008624.1, read as the reverse complement.
CTTATAATTTCATCCATTACAACAGTAAAGAGTGTTGGAGATAACACACTACCTTGTCGCAAGCCCTCATTCACTTGAAACCATTCTGACCTACCCATATCTGTCTGTACACAACTTTCACTCCTTTGATATGTACTTTGTATCCTGTCTATTAAACCTCTTCCCACTCCTTTTATCTCTAGACACTCCCATACTTTCTCTCTAGGCAGGCGATCGTATGCCTTCTCCAGATCCAAAAACACAATGTGCATTTCTTTCCCATTTTGCCATCTCCCCTCCATTGTCTGTCTTATAGCAAATATGGGATCAATAGTAGACCGTCCACTTCTGAACCCATATTGTTCTTCTCTTAGATCTGTGTCATATACCTCCTTCAGTCTTAGTTCTATAACTTTCTCATAAATTTTTGCACACTGACACATTAATGTCACCCCTCTATAATTTTCACATTTCTTACGGTCACCTTTCTTAAACAGCGGTACAATTATACCTCTTTTCCAATCTTCCGGTACCTTCTTTTGTTTCCACGCAGCACTTATTACTCGAAATAACCATCTTCTTCCTTCCGCACCTGATGCTTTGATCATTTCCACAGAAATGTCATCCACTCCCGTATAATAATAATAATAATAATAATAATAATAATAATAATAATAATAATAATAATAATAATAATAATAATAATAATAATAATAATAATAATAATAATAATAATAATAATCAAACACCCGGTTCAAACATAAGTCAGGTCGGGGGGTGACGTATCACCAGTTTCTCGGGCTGTGGACTTTCAGTGTTTGCTAGCCAGGCTCAACACCTCCTCATCTACTTCGATGTCTTCTATGACAGGCATTTCTACCAGTTCTCTCCATTTCTTTCTATCCTCCCAGAGTCTTTCTTCATTAATTCTTTCCCATGATTTCCCTCTTTCTTCAATGTTCCATTTTATATGGTCCCTCCATCTATCTCTTGGGCATCCAACCACCCACCGTATTCTCTCAACATCTTCTCCGACCTACTTAGCTGCACACTTTAATTACCTTCATTCTAATCACACTTTCAACACAAGATCAAGATCAGGTACGCAGCTCGCTTTTCCTATCCACAGGACGAAATTATTAGATAATTTGTTCATGATACACGCAATTTGCACTTGGAATGCACTTCCAGTAGAAATAAGGGATGTTCATTATGATAATCTCAGGGTATTTAAATCTAAAACTAAAACTTACTACTTTAATAAAAGCCAAAACATTAGCTAACTCCGCAATCATGACGGAATGTACTTGTAAACAGAAGGTGACTTTGCTCTTTTATTGACAGCTTTATATTTTCAAATTGAATGAATGTGATGAATGAATGGGACGGATGAATGAGTTAGTTAACATAGTTTGTATTATAAATTAGTACTTACCTCTTATCTAGGTATAATTTAAATGATATTGATTATTTGCTGGATTATACAATGTACTCATATTTATAAGGTTGGATGTCAGAGAAGGCCCAACTGGCCTTAATCACGCCTTAAATAAAGATAACCAATCAATCAATCAATCAATCAATCTCCCCCCCCCCAATTTGCATTCAAATTCTCTTCTTGGTATTTATTTATTTATTTCAATATTGAAAAAAATGAGAAAATAGCTTTTGAAAAACATTTCCATAGGCCCTATTCACCCGTTTAGGTAACCACTTTGGTATTTCTATTTGCTAATGGTGTCTGTTGTTAAGGTAACCACTTTTGTATTACTATTGTGCTAATGGTGTCTGTTGTTTAGGTAACCACTTTAATATTTCTATTGTGCTAATGGTGTATGTTGTTTAGGTAACCACTTTGGTATTTCTATTGTGCTAATGGTGTCTGTTGTTAGGTAACCACTTTGGTATTTCTATTTTGCTTACTGTGTGTTGTTTAGGTAACCATGGTGACGGACATGTCTCACCAGTGCCGTATCGTGGAGTCGCTCCTCCTCTACTCTGATTGGTTCTTCTCGGAGGAAGAGGAGCCCAACGGATTCCCGTTCTGTCTGTCGAACGACGCGACAGCGGAACTTGAGGCAACGGCCATCAACCACAACCAGAGTCTCTTGCTGTCAAACATACAGAAGGTGGAAGGTACGCATAGTTCATTGCCGTCTCAAGGTTTATACCCGAAATCAGAATCTTCCATTTAGAAGCTATCATCCTTTTTCTCCCGAGTGATCAAGACCTTGTGTCGAAACGTCTAGTGTTTTTTCTGTGTTTTGAATATATTTATGTCTCCATTCTTCAAGAAATTCAGCAGTCACTAGGGGTGTGCGAATCCATGTTTTTCATTTCGAATCCGAATCGAATCTTCCGAAGATTCACGAATCCGAAGCGAATCCGAACTTTTTCCAATGGAATTTTGCGTAGCCTGTCGTTAAGAGATGTGCAAAAATGTGTTTTTAAAGTTTGAAAATTTGTGATCTTCTGTTATTTACCAAAAAACAATTTGATAATGCACATTTTTGCATTTTGCACGGGAAAAAACAAAAAGAACGCCAAGTTTAAAATTATCAGTAGGGGCCTATCACAAATTCCAGGACAATTTATAATTAATTAAAAGAAAAACAAGCACATGAGAGTGAGAATCAGCCTTCAATTTTCTAAGTTTCTGACAGTTTTGACCACCAGATTAATTTCGACTACCCGGCACCTCCACTAAAATTACAAAATTATGCATTTTTTGTGTAATGTCAACATGTTGATATGAAGTATTTTGAGCTTACTTGCGTACAAACGATTATTAGGATCTCACAATAATATTGTGCTTTATGACCCGGCACCTCCACCATACGTACTAGCCAGGAGCCAAGGATTAATTTAATTTTGTCTACCTACCCGGCACCTCCACCAAAACTTTGAAAAAAGCCTTATTTGAAATTCCGTGACCTAATTCGCGTTTAAAAACATAATTGCTGCCTTCCTGATACACGCGGGTAAACGGCGGGAAATTCAATTTTTCAAATACTTTGAAAACTCGAATCTGCTCAAATTGACTCGAATCTTGGATTCGGATTCGGATTGGAGTTTCGTGGATTCGCACAGCCCTAGCAGTCACCATCACTTTTTCAAGGCAAGCTGTTGGATACTCATCTCTCACCACTATACTCCAGCCGATTGGCATTTTATCAATGTAACCTACGTCAGAATAGAGTTATAAAAAATAAAAACTAGGGTTGTGCAAACCTTTGATACCAAACTTGTTAAAAAGTTGATTTAACAATGTGAAGCTCTAGTCCAGGTGTGGGCCCTACTTTTATTGTTTGAACCTGACCTTGCCAAAGAAGTTTGGTTTGAACCAGTTCCCTCAATCAATCACTGAAGTTTAACATGAAAATATACAGTGAAAAGAGCAAAACTAATAGTAACAAAGAAAAGTAAACAAAATCAGAACAAGATAATACTACGGGGAGAAGTGCTGTCCATCGCAGAAGCATTCAAATACCTCACGAAAAGACGCAAAAATAGATTGTATTGTACCTATTGTATTTTATTGCAGTGGTTAGATTACAATAGTTGGTGATGTCATAACAATTATACGAGCATCGTAATAAACACCATGTCAATTTTTTTTACAAAGAGGATACATTATTTTTAAGTTGCATGTTCACACTACTTATTTAGGGGTGGGCGAACTCAGGTTTTTGACTTTCGAGCCGAACTCGAACTTTTGAACCAAAAATTTTCGAACCTCGAACTCGAGCCGAACTTTTGTAAATCCATTATTATTCTGTATAGAATAGACATTTATAATTTTTTTTTTTAAAGTCATAAATTTTTTTTATTTGAATATAAAAGCTCAAATTAAAAAAAAAAGTTATAAAATTTTTTAATTTAAATATAAAAGCTCAAAATAAAGGCTCCATTTCGTCATAAAAATTCAATTAATTCAAACTATTTTTTTAAATTTTGCGTATTTTTAAATTTCCCGCCGTTAAGATTCAAAAGTGTTGGTACTTCCTAGATCAAGAAGCAAAATTTCTAGTTTGTGTTTGTTATGTTGCCGACCCTGCACGACGAGTGTGAATTGTGACGATCGAGCCAATCACAGATGCGCACCGCCTTCTAACAGATAGCTTCGTCGTGACGTCATGGCGTGACAAAACGAGAACTTTTCAAGGCGCTGGAACTTGGAAAATCAGCTGTTAGAAAAATCCAGTATGGCGATCGCTGCTTTGTTGTTTTATTACGCGAACGATGTATTCAATCAGTTTTTGGCGTAATTTCAAGACGAAGTTCGTTTAAAGTTCGAAGTTTTGATAAAAACCGAACTCGAGCTTAAAAAGTCGAGCCCGAGCCGAGCCGAACTTCAAAAAAAGCTCGGCTCGGGCTCGAGTTTTCGAACGTTCGCCCACCCCTATACTTATTAAATGATTACAATTTAAAATTAAGTATCAATTTAAAATCAAATTAAAATTAAGAATCACAATTAAGAACAGACTACACATTTTACATTGCATGTTGCTATATGACCGATGTCAAAGCTTACCTCAGCTTACCTTAATGATTAAAATTAAAATTATGTAAGAATCACAATTAAGAATATCGATACATTTTACATTGCATATTAATGCAGTACCAATACCTTATCTCACCTTCAGACTACTTTCCCTAATGCTTAATTAGGATTAAAATTGAGATTGACATTAAAGTTCATTTACACTATATAAACATATATCATTCATATATTGCCATAATTTAGAGTTGAAAACTTTTTCCTCGGCTCACTTTAACGTATCTGGTAATTTATCAAAAAAGACTATTCCTGCATGTGCAAAGTGCATGCCATATCAAACAGTTTTGTTCTTGTATACACCTGATTGATTTAATTTTTAGATGATTATGATGTAGATGATTTAGATATTTTGATGCTGAAATATCAAGTAGAATTATATTAGCAGACAAATATTTCCAAAGTGTACGACGGTACGTAAACTATTATGGAAAGAAGAAATATCATCCAGGTGTAAGATGTGTGAGCACTAAACATTCAAATAATAGTAAAGAGCACACCACTATGTCAGAGTGGAGAAGGCAGTGCCTTGACAATAAGAACCGTAGAGAGCAGTGGATGATTGGAGTGTGTGATAAGAGCGTCTTGAGCGAGAAGTTGTAATCTGTGCGTTGTGTAATTAATAAATTTGTTTAATTAGTAAAGAAAACGGTGAGTACATGTCAACCTGACTTCCTGAGCGTGAGTTTAGAAGAGATAACATTTCAAAAGTGGGATTGGGACGAAAATTACGTGGATTAATTAAAAGTTGATATCACTAGTGACTTGTGTGCGCGTACCTCGTGTGTGATTGGCCAAGTTGTGTGTAGCCTATCTTTTAATCCCCGTACAGTGTCATACAGTGCCGTATTCCGAACATTTTAAGGTACTTTTCATTATATTATCAGTTCTGTGGGATTTATTATGGATTTTCGAACTTGAAGTGTGTCAGTGAGTTTAATAGTTCATAAAACACAGCAAGTCATAATCCGCCAATATCGTGTGTTGAACGAGAGACGTAGCTATGAACTTGTGAATGCGACGCAATTGAGAGAGAGATCGGGAAAGGACAGAGATCTAGACTGGAACATTCGGGACCATTTCGGACCTTACTCAATACTGCGCGCCCGTGACGTCAGCTGACGAATTAAGTCACGAGTGTCAAGGTCAAACTCGTGTTCTGAACTAACATAAACAATGGAGCGCTTTGATTATTAACGCGACGGAGAGAGATAATGAACCGCAGTCAAATCAAGTTAAACCCAATGTGCAAGTTTATATGTCACAGTATAATGACAACATAAACCCCGGTCAGCAAAATAACTATGTAAACCCTGTTCAGCACCACAATAATGTATACCCGGTTGTTGGCACCAAGACGTTGATGCCAATAAATACGAGGGAAAAAATGAAGAAACAAATCATAAACGAGCTTACCTTGGCTTCGAGACAGTTGGCTTGTGGAGACGGCGAACTTGCCGTTTGAGCGAGGTGTCGAAGTAGGTGATGAAGAGGGAAAATGATAGGCTAGCCTAGTGAGATGATAGAAGGGGGATCGATTATGATGAAAGTAGCAAATGATGTAGAACACACTACGTAATGACAATAGAAAA
>JAMZAV010008623.1:0-26559 GCA_024449915.1 Sweltsa coloradensis | reverse complement strand
GGACTTGTAAATCAACTGCGGAAACTCTCTCTCTCCCCTCTCTCTCCACTCCCTATCACCAAATCTTATTTTCTCAGCGTCAAAATACATCGACAAATTAAAACAGCAATGTGCAAAAGCCCCATCAACAGGGGCGTCCATCTTGAAAACATCGCACATGTGGGCATGTGGCTGTCAACCAATCAGATGGCTTCCTACTCGGGACGTCACCTTATCGGAAATGTTTCCGATGGGGGGTTTGGCTGTCGGATTCAAAATTTCGGTTTCGACTAGAAAATTCGGGATCTCAATCCGAACCCAAGCGTCGAGGCTTGGATTTTCCCGGGATTTTTCTTGTCGGAAAGTATTTTCCCGATTCCGAAAAGGTTCGTCGAGGCTAGGCCCCCGGGTATGATTTCCCGTGTTTTCGTCGGAACCCAATATCTTCTGATCTAAAAAAGATACAATCACGATTTACCTTTTTTAAAAGAAAGTTCAATTTTTTTTATCAATATTATTCCAAATACGCATAACTTAATCTGATACTTACCTGAAATTTGAGATTTGGCAAACACCTGAAAAAGACGCTCTTGTACGATATTATCAAAACTATTTTAAATTTTAAAATTTCATTTACTTGTGCTGAAAGAAAAAAGCGAATTAAAGTATTGCGGGGCACAAATGTTGGGAATTTTTTAAAAATCTTTTAATTCGAAAATTGTGATATATGAAGTACCTTTTAAAATAAACAAAATTACAATTAAACAAAAAGAAAAAAAAATTTAAAGGGAAAAAATAATACTTTGTAACTATCAACAATAAGACCTCATTTTGAAATTAAATATTTTTTATTGGCACAATTTTATTTTTTATTTTTTTTTAATGTACAAAATAGTTGTTTAGCACCAATTAAGTCATCTGAATTTGGACATCTATATCACCAAAAAGCATTATTTATGATTAATTAAATAAAAAGGCGACCATTTTTGGAAAATCGCCATTATTATGCGGGGCCTACATGGAATTGAGGTGGAAAGTCCATCTCCAAAAGTTGATTTTATTATATCAAACTTTTGTGCCAAGTGGTATATTCTAATAAAAAATGCAGGGTTCAAGATTTTATTTGATTGATTAGATATTGCATTACGTCTCATATTTATGCAAAATTGGCTAATCGAGACGAAGGGAGGGACGTAAGGGAGGGAAGGGGGGTGACGCAGGGGGGACAAGGGGTGGACAGGCCTGTGCTGGACAGTCCACCACCCAAAACATATGGGGAGGGCAGGGGTTCCCCCACGTTCGTGGTCGTCTCCGTCTGTGTCATCATCCGTCCGTGTTTTTCTTTGCCGTCGCCGTCGGGGAGGTAGTCAAAGGGAAGGGGTTTCCCGCGAAAAACCCAGAGCTCGCCATAAGTTTCAGGGAGTGAAACCCCCCCCTTTTTTACGGGGGCCAAAACCCCGAGAAGGTGTCGATTGGAAAATTGCTTAACGTCTCATATTTGTGCAATCGGCTAATTTGAGACGAAGGAAGGGGCGTTAGGGATGACGCGTGGGGACAAGGGGTGAACAGGCTTGTGCTGGTCAGAACCAGCCACAAGCATATGGGGAGGGCAAAGGTTCCCCACGTCGTTGGTCGTTCTCCGTCTGTGTCATCCGTCCGTGTGGTCATAGTCCCTCGCCGTCGGGGAGGTAGTCAAAGGGAAGGGAAGTTCTCCGACGACGACCCAGAGCTCGCAAATTAGTTTCAGGGAGATAACTCCCCTATCACGGGCCAAACCACGAGAAGGTTGCGAGTTTGGAATTTTATGGCCCGAGAAGGGGTCGAGTTGGAGAGTTGGAATTTGAAGACCCATGCATGGGTTCATGGCATACAGTCATACAGTCAAAATCTATTTGGACCACGACGACCTATACACTTACTTTGCATAATTTCCCAAAAAGTCACCATTAATTGTGATTTGCTGAGAACTTTGCCACTTAGTATTGTGGTAACATATTTGCCCAGTGGAACTTAAGAGCGTTGTGTTGGTCATGGTACCGACTTCAGTGTATTCGAACCTTCTTTCTGGTAAGTTGGTACGACGTCAAGAAATTGACCATCTTAACCTATTGGAAGATCAATAATCTACGTACGCTGTCGTCCTACCGTTTCCGTGTGTCAGTTGTATACGACGACGCCGGAGTACTAGCGTGGAGCCAACCATCAGACAAAATCAAGTTTAGAAGTGAGTTCCTTAAAAATGGACCTATAGTTCCAAATACGAGTTCATCATAAGAAAAAGGTACTCTTTCCAGTTTAAAGAACCGCAACTTCCTAAGTTCCTTACCAAGTGGAACCAAGTTTCTAAAAAAATTGAAAACAATGAAAAAATGGTTAATAAACTTATACTACCGGCGAGTGATATCTTTTGACAATTTTATGCACATAACGCTTAAAGGTGGGTAGCATTAAAACGTTTACAGTTTTTGTGGGAAAATAAACTTTTTGATATTCTTACTTGGTGTATCAAATTCATTGTGTCCAGATATAAATATTGAATTTTACTGTTTACTACTACATGAAATTTTAAAAGAATTGCAATGCAAAGTGCAATGTTATACACTTATTATTTTAGTTTCTGGCCAAGAAAGAAGAGACTGTGCCCTTAATCTTAGTTCTTCTTTACTGACACTATTGGCGCCAGGAAAGCCTCAATACGATGCTTTTAACAGTACAATTGCCTGGTTGCCACCGATTCAATCCTGCCTTCCAATTAAAGGTTAACATTTCAACGGGTCTAACCCTCAACAACAATTAATTACTACACATTTTTGCGGTTAATAATAAAGCCAAAGGTTTAGGGTATTTTTTTCTTTTTTTTGTTTGTTTTAGTATATAGTGGGTTCTCTTATCATGATATTTGTGGGTCCCGTGTGCAATTTTGTGATAGAGTATTGAGAGTGGTATAATTTTTTCCTTGTGAAGTACTGATTCAGAAAAGTGATGGTGGGGATCTGGGACACGCGACTGGAAGGGGTGAGGGGTGGGGGTTAAAATGTCGAAATTTTGTAAATATAATCAAATATTTTTCTCATTTTTTCTACAATTCTAATTTTTTTAAATTATTTTTAGCTTTTTAACACTATATTTAACTAATATATTTCAATAAATCATTAAATTGACCGCCATATTGGATTCAAAATGGCGGAAATAATTATTTCTTAAAATTCCGCACATAGTCGTGTGGGATATAAAATTAAAGGTATCAAACGTCTCAATATGGATAAGAGAACTGTTTCATGGCCAAGGTTATCACTAAAAGTACCAATATCGACATTGATTTGACTTGTAGACCAAAGTCCTACCGATTTCTTCAAAATAAACATTAATTTTATGTTGCCATTGCCAATATTTTAGTTATTTTTTTACTGCAGAGTACAAATGTATGACATGGCATTATGATAAAGTAAAATGATATCCAAAAAAATTTAAGTTCAATATATTTTTCCAATATATTTCAATACATTTTGATTCAGCACAAGAACATCGTTCTATATTCAACAGTTCTTTAGGCCCGCAAGGGATGTCACACATTACTGGCTTATACGATTCATCATCATCTATAGTCCATCCAAAGTCTGTTACTAATGGTATACGAGACATGCGATTGCTACCAAATCAATGCTTGATAATGATCTCTTCTGATAGCTGGGCGTAGTGCAGCTTGAGTTGGTGGCATACTTATGCCTTATACTTGCTTTTACGTAAAAAAAAAACAACAAAAACATCATCGTTTCTCACGTAGAGTATTTATTTTGGGCACTCGCAAGTACACAGAGCATATGTATTCTTCAAGGAATCGATACGTTTCTTCTCCAATAATGGTTTCTGTTCCACCTAGTGATGCAAGGGCTTCCAGAACATTGTCATCAGCATCTACAAACCTGTTCCAGAATCTAGTCTTAGATTTAACAGAAAATGAATCAGTAATGTCAGCTCCAGAAAAAGAATGCATTTCGAGTAAAGCAGCAAGTCTTTTTTGTCCCAATGCTTCAGAAATTTTTCGTATTGAAATTCGACGTGGTTTAACCTCTGTTAAAACCAGATAAGAATGTTTCTGGAGTTGTGAATATCGATGTGTTTAGCCAACACTAGAACGTCAGTGTCAGGAGTGAAGATAGTCAAGGACTGAGTCCCTCTTTCGGTTGCATGAAGTGAATCACCTTGGTCTAGCGCACTATCAGAAATTTGTTCGTGAACGTATCATTGATGACTGTTAATTTGTGGGATACAGTTCCACAAAACAAGTTGAGACTGTGTAAGACTATGTCAAAGAAAGTAAAAGTAAAAACAAAACAGGGTGTAGTTCAATTAAAAGAAGACGGGAAGCTTTTCAATCGTCTTGCTGTTCTATGTAATTCTCTGCCAAAAATAAATCTAAAAGAATAAATTGGTAAATACGAGCTATCTGCTGTTCCATGCAGTATGTTTGGAAATGAATGAACCATGAACCACGTTCAATCAAAAGGAAGCTAACGCATCATTTGGAAGACCACGCATCCAAAGAACTGCAAACAGACGATACAGAATCTCCAAATCCAAATGATAATCCCAACTCTGAAATATCAGTTGGGATTGTAGATGGAATGGCAGAAATACACGCATTAAAGCTTGCAAAGGACACCAGGACAATTTCAGATTTGGCAGATCAGTATTGTAAGAAAGTCTGTTCAAAGTATGGGAGTTTCTCAGAGGTCCATGTTGTATTTGATACGTATGTTGAGAAATCGCAAAAAAAAATCACAAGAAACAAACGGCAGCTGGGAAAGCCCCCCATTCAGTACAAAATAGAACCTCACACAATAATAAAATCGGTCCCTCTAAACAGATGTATGTCCCATTTCAAAAATAAAGATTCGATTACAGAATTGTTGAGTAAAAGTATGTTAAAAATGGCTACAGACTTGAATGAAAATGTGTTGTTTCTTACCGCAACATTGCAAAAGCCACTAAACTTCATGTCAACAGAAGCATTTCTCAAGAAGAGGCCGACACGAAAATCATTCTCCATGCACTTCATGCAACCGAAAGAGGGGCTCAGTTCTTGACACTGACGTTCTAGTGTTGGCTACACATCGATATTCACAACTGCCAAAAGATTCTTATCTGGTTTTAACAGGGGTTAAACAACGCCATATTTCATTAGGCCTACGAAAAATTTCTGAAGCATTGGGACAAAAACGAGTAGTTGCTTTACTCGGAATGCATTCTCTTTCTGGAGCTGACATTACTGATTCATTTTCTGGTAAATCTAAGACCAGTTTCTGGAACAGGTTTGTAGATGCTGATGACAATGTTCTGGAAGCCCTTGCATCACTAGGTGGAACAGTAACTATTATTGGAGAAGAAACGTATCGATTCCTTGAAGAATACATATGCTCTGTGTACTTGCGAGTGCCCAAAATAAATACTCTACGTGAGAAACGATGATGTTTTTGTTGTTTTTTTTTTACGTAAAAGCAAGTATAAGGCATAAGTATGCCACCAACTCAAGCTGCACTACGCCCAGCTATCAGAAGAGATCATTATCAAGCATTGATTTGGTAGCAATCGCATGTCTCGTATACCATTAGTAACAGACTTTGGATGGACTATAGATGATGATGAATCGTATAAGCCAGTAATGTGTGACATCCCTTACGGGCCTAAAGAACTGTTGAATAAAGTACGATGTTCTTGTGCTGAATAAAAATGTATTGAAATATATTGGAAAAATATATTGAACTTAAATTTTTTTGGATGTCATTTTACTTTGTCATAATGCCATGTCATACATTTTGTACTCTGCAGAAAAAAAATAACTAAAAATATTGGCAATGGCAACATAAAATTAATGTATATTTTGAAGAAATCGGTAGGACACTGGTCAACAAGTCAAATCAATGTCGATATTGGTACTTTTAATGATAACCTTGGCCATGAAACAGTTCTCGTATCCATATTGAGACGTTTAATACCTTTAATCTGATATCCCACACGACTATGTGCGGAATTTTAAGAAATAATTATTTCCGCCATTTTGAATCCAATATGGCGGTCAATTTAATGATTTATTGAAAAGGTGACCAGACGTACCGGTTTTGGGACCGGAAACATTACCGTTTTCAGAACACATGTACCGGTGTCCCGAGAGGACTCGTTAAAAGGGACGTTATTTGTACCGGTTTGCAATTTCGGAGGGGAAATTCCCGGTATTCAGTCAACTGTACCATGTGGAAGGATAATTTTTTTACGTGAAAAAATACACTCTGAAAAATACTAATAGTAATAACATTGAAATAGTTCTTCCACTTCCAAGAAGATAAATTTTTTTTCTTGGGGGTTTGTACAAGTATTATTCAATGATTTTTTTTGGAGGTGCCGGTTCGCGCTCGAGTGTGCACGAAAACGTCATATATCGTTATCTATTCTTGCCATCTTGGCGTACTAACCTCAGTCTTTTGATACAAATTCATGTTCTTTTTTGGGAAGTTCACAAAAAGTAAATATGAAAAAACCAGCAGATAACTACAGTTCCAATCCAAATTAAACGTGGCATTTTCCAAGGTGACTCATTAGCGCATTGGGGGTTTTTGTCTGTCATTAAACCCACTGTCACATTGCTTAATGAATCTACATACGGATTTAAAATTAAGGATAAAAATATGGTATGTCACACAATTTCTCACTTATTCTTCATGGATGACCTAAAGTTATATGCATCAAATTTTGTTCAAAAATAAACAGTTTAATCAATACACATTTGAATTTAGTCAAGATATTGTATGGAGTTTGGAGCAGACAAGTGTAAGACGCTTCATATCGAAAAGGGTAAGGTTACGCAGGCAGAAGAGTTCCAGCTAGATGATGGACATAGGATTGGAGTAATGGATGGTTAGGAAGTATACAAATATTTAGGATTCTCACAAGCTTTCCAGAATTGAACATAAAGTAATGAAAGAAAAAATGATTGATACATACAAGAAGCGACTAAAATCTATCCTCAAGACGCAAAATAAACGGTAAAAGCAAGATCACAGCAATAAATAAATATGCTATATCAGTACTGACATATTCATTCGGAATTTATTAAATGGACGCAGACAGACATCCACGCGTTGGAAATATTAAACTCGTACTTTCACTTACAAAACACAGAATGCATCATCCTAAATCAGCAATAGAAAGATTGACATTTCCAAGAGAACAAGGAGGACGAGGCCTAGTTGATCTGAACAACTTATATTATAAACAACTAGAAATTTTAAGAAAATTTTTTTTACAAAGAGCTACCAATCAACACTGCATAGGGCTGTGGTGCTAGCGACAAATCATTAACTCCACTCAATCTAGCAAACGAAAATGTCAATCTACAAGGGAAACTCATACTGACGCTTCAAAAGAGTTACGTCTCTCAGAAAAGACCCTACACAAGAAACATTATGATGAACTACATAAAGGTCACGTAGATATTAAAGCATCAAATAGGTGGTTAAACAACGGAAAAATATTTGGAGAAACAGAAGGTTTTATGCTGGCTATTCAAGACAGAGTGATTGCAACGAAAAATTATAAAAATTACATTATACAAGATGCGACAGTAAACGATCAATGTAGAAAAATGTAGTGTAAGGGGTGAAACAATTTGAACACATCAAATCCGGGTGCCAGTCACTATGTCAAACGGAAATTTCCTCTACAGACATAACCAAGTAGCAAACATTTTTCACCAAAATCTAGCAATCAAGAAAAACCCCATTAACACACACACCTTACTACAAATAAAAAACCGGGGGAAAGTACCCTAGATAGCAAAGTTTTCAAAATTATATTACGACCGCACAGTTATAACAGACAAACTATACATCACAACGACCGGATAAATTAAAATTTGACAAGAAGAAACAAGAAATACCCTTTGACTTTGCTGTCCAAGTGCCATAACGCCCGGGGGAAAAAAGGAAAGAAAAAAAATGAAAAGTACAGTGAATTTGAATTGAGATAAGAAGATGGGGAAAAACAGAAAAAGGTAAATACAATCCCTTTCGTAATATTGGCCAACGGCATCAACCGAAAAAAGCTACATAAAAGCATTAAACAACTAGTTTCTTCCACCAATGTTGATCGAGACTCAAAAAGGCAGTAATACTAACACGTGTAGAATAGTTCGTAAATTCTAAACTAAGAATGATACTTCGAGTTTCCGAGACAGTTCCATCCTGACAGGGTTTTTCGGGGGTTTCCCATAGCCGAAGAGCAAATGCAGGATGGCAACGAAAAAATCGGCCACGAGTACAAGCAGAAAGAAAAATAATCTACAAACAATATTAAAAATATATAATATTAAATTTTTATAGATTTAAACAATTTAAAATGAATATGAATGTAGGTAAACATGGAAGTACTTGACTAAGTCCGTAAATTGTTAGCTCCGGTTTGGGCCCGAGTTTTTTTGAAATACATTCAAAAAATAATAATAATAATTAAAAATAAAAAAATAATGTTTAATGCCTTTTTTAGTTTGGTATGATGCTATATGGAACAACTCATTTTTTTATGATTAAAAGCGAAAAAAAAATTGTGTAAAATCACGGGTACAAGAAAATATATTTTAGCGAAATTTTAAATGTGTATTGGGTTAGATTAGTGTTAGAAAAAGTTTTTTTTGTAGTGGTGGTAGTGGGGGGGGGGGGGGTTTTAAGGCCCTTTAATTATATATTCTAATTAGAAATGCTTTCAAGCAGGCAATATTTTTTCTTATACATACCGTAATTAAAAAGGGTTTTTTAAAGCGTCAATAAATAAATGAGTGTTTTACATTAAATCATTTTTAATCCAATAAATAATGGACGTGGTAAAAAACATGTCGCAACCCCATTGTTTTAAAGTCAATAAAGTTAGATTGAATAGAAAAATCATTAAAAATTTTTAAACCCAAATTTTAAAACGTAAAGTTACAGTGTGACCTGTGACAGAATTACATTTTTTTTTTTAAAAACCAGTTTAGTTTAGCAAAATTTAGTGATTTCAAATTTTCCAAAAAAGTTTCATCAAGATCGGAGAACCCGCGTTTCCCCGGTTTCGGAAAATATCACGCAAATAACGATAAAAATAAAAAAAAAAATAGTAGAAGTACGATATTCATGAGAAAAATTCCTCCGATTGTTTCTGTCGTCTGTCTGTCTGTCTGTCGGGTCCCAATGGCCGAAGGCTATATAGATAAACTGAAATTTTAAACGACACCGTGACCAGAGGGATTTGAGTTTATTAAAAAATGAGAAAAAATCCGTTGCATTAAAACCTAAAAGAAATAATAAATTAAAAACATACTGGAAAGGTATTTTTTATTTAACGACAATAGTTTTGTTTTTAAAAAAGTCTTTTTTTCAAAATTATTTTGTCAGGCCGTTTTGAAGCAGTGGCCAAGGTATTCGAATTTTTGCACGTTAAAGGGTTTTCCCCCTAAACCGCTAGGAGTTTGGGGAAACCTTTTTAAATCTTTACTCGTAATTCGTAGGGGCTTTGTTTTCTATGTTGTATGCTTTTCAAAGGATCTTTTACAATTTTTTAAAACTACCAGAAAAAAAAACTTTCCTGCCCCAGCCTTTAAGACTGGGGGCACGCCAAAGTCTTGTTAGACGAGTGAGTGGCCATGTGTTGAGAAACCCTCGAAAATTTTTTTTAAGTCGAAGTTATAATGGTTTTTATTTTTAGGTTTTTGAGTGTCAACTGGGGCCCAAAAGCGCCACTCTAGCCATGAGAGGCTAGAGAGGCCTTAGGTGGGGGAAAGAAAAGGAATGTTACCTGATACAAAGCAGGGCTCACTCACTGCTAACAACTATTTTTGGCGTTTTCTTGTGGTAAAAGAAGAAAATATGGTCTTCCAGGTGAGGGGGTTTCATGGTAAAACAAAAAAAAACGAGCGTTTACAACAGTTTGAATACCAAAAAAATAATTTTGTTTTTTTCAAAACAAACAAAATTTTTTATCGTAAAGGGAAAAATCTTAAAGTTAGTTGTGAAGACGCATTTTTTTTTTTGAAAAAACATAAAAATCCTACATGGAGTCCGTCTCAAAAAAAAAAAAAAACTTTTTTGACTGAAAAAATTTCCCCAAATGTTTTTTTTAATTTGGTCGCGCAATTTTTCCAAAGTACCAAGAAGGTGTGGGGACAAAAAAAGTTTGAAAAACCTCTGCTGTGAACTACGATACAGATCATTTAAATTATCATTGACGTCAACACAAATAAGATGTCTTTTAAAATGGAGATTATAAAAATTTGTGAGTTGGAGATTTCCCCTTGAAAAGAATTAAAGCTACCAGGAATTATTTGTATCATACCGTGAGTAGAATTACCATTTTCCCTTATAGGGTGTTCGTTACGCTTGTTTTGGCGGCTTTGCACGGAGGGAGTTTTATTCTGGAAGAAGGGGGCGTCCCCCAAAGTAGTAGCTAAAAAAAATTTAAACGTCACCGCGGTAAGTCACATATTATATGGTTTTTATACTTCTATAGGTTCGGGGGGGTCGGAATTCTCAAGTTAGGCTGTCCACCCACTCTCAACGTTCTTGAACGTTCTTGTTTCGTAAACGATGGGCCCCCAACGCGATTCCGGAATGCCTTTAGAGCTAGTGTTCACGAGACCACAGTACACGGCCGCCGAAAAACACTCAAATTCAGATGTAAAACGTTGAAGAAAAATTAAAAACGAATACGAAAATTTTTAAAAGCCAAGATCAGATATTTTTATGCAGAAGAACTTTAAAACAAAAAGAATTTATGTTAGTTATAAAAATATTTAACCCCAATTTCGATTTTGGATTTTAGAATTCAAGTATGTCGATTCCATTTATCTCCTGAGAGTTGAACATTTGAAAATGGGGTTTTTTAGGGCGTCCCAAAGGTGATTTTTGTCTAGTGAAGACTCTTAGGATTTATGCACCCCCGGGTTTGAGCCCATGATGTGGGCTGATGGGACGGCCTAGGCCCAGGCTGGGCCTGGGGGACCAAGCCATGGCGGGCAACATTTTCTTCACTTTGCAAGACGTTCGAGATGGGCAGGAAGGGGGTACACTCATGACACTAAACTCCTTGGCAAAAAATTTAAAAAGGTAAATTGTACAAAAGAAATTTTTAAACCCCGTTTTTTATTTAAAAAAATGAGGAGGGCTCTTTTAGGGGCCAACATCCGGACGCCATTGTCGATGTAGGTTGTTTGGGGTTTTTGTTGTTGTTGTTTTTGTGTGAAACCCTTTGAGTTATTAATACCAAACAAAGACCCCCCAGATATTTTTTTTTTTGATCTCATAGAGTACTGTCTCTGAAACCACTCTTTCGGTTTTTGAAGAAAATTGTATTAACAAACAAGGGAGCGCCCAGGGGTCACCTCTTTTTTCCAGTTATGGCAAACATATTTTATGGATTTTTTTGGGAAACCCAAAACACTTTCTAATGTCCCTTAAAACCGATTTTTTGGCTAAGATATATTGAGACATATTTTGGGGCATATAGGATATGGAGAGCAGGGCTTGATAATTTTCTAATTTTTTTGAACAGTTAAAAGACAATCAAGTTACATGGAAGTTGAACAAGAAATCCCCCTTCCGTTTTTTGGGGTGTTGGCAATGAAAACCCCCGACGAAAGCTTTGTCCCTACCGTTTTTCGTAAACCGACACATAATTTCTTATAGATATTTAAATGCTTTTACACCACCATCCCGCCAACTATTCTTAGTTTTAAACACTCGCCACGTTCAAAAAGGGATCCGACCAAGACTATTAACGGAAGAAAATATGAAGAGACTTCGGGAAGCTTTTCTTTCGAAGGTTTTTTAAACAAATCTATTTCAATAGCGTTCAACAGAATTTCCCAAAAAGAATGATTAAAAACCCAGGAATAGAAAATACCGAAGCATGGCTTTCTTTTCCCTTGTACAAGGCATACAGATAAAAATAAGCGACTCCTAAAAAAAACAACATAGGAAACCCCTTTTTTTAAAACAGTACTTAAGATCCGTCAAAGCTAAAAAATGAAAAGATGTGTTTCTATGAAAAACAATAGTGTTAGCACATAAGTTACTACCTACTACGGGACCAATCAACCATTAATTCCGATAACAAACAATTAATTTTCTTCAAAAGTATCAATTTTCTTTCATCAATTTAAAGTATTTTTATACCGTCTAATTAATTTCTTAATTTTAAATTAATAATAAAGTCAGTCAATAAGCACCAACAAAACAACCATATAATTGTAATTTTTTTTATAATTTTATATTCATCATTTTTTATTTTCTAATTAAATTTTAGTTTTATATTATTTTTCATCTGTCAGTCAGGCCAGTATAAAACATTAGAACTCGTAGCCCTAAAGTCCACTAGAAACCCCCGTCTGACGACCAGGGTGGTAATCTAAACAGACCCCAGGGCGAACGGACTTCTTATCGGAAAAAATTCCCAGAGCGTTTAGTTAGACGAGACACCCCAAAAAATAAACAAATGAACACTTATCGCTCGTTCTGGAAAGTCAAGGCCTGGTTCCCCAACACAAACCTGAGAATATTACACCCCGTAACCAACGATCGCTCACCAGAGATGATCCGGAAAACACCCCGCGCGATTTAGCGACACCTCAATACTTAGCAGCAGTCACAGCATGAACGCAACCACCACGGTTTTTCGACGATCGACCCATCTTTTGAATCACTAACCCAAATACGCCATCTAGCGGCCAAGCAACACAACATGCAGACAACAAAGATGGGGGTTTACCAGCGACCCCCAAGTCTGGCTAGAAGTCACAGCTAGCAGACAGTCGAAACAACACTCAAATTGTCAACCAGTAGGAATGTAGGCGGAAAACCCCGGAGGGGGAAAAAGGACGACCTGAGGATGGCACATAACAGAGACCTGTTGGTGTGTTCTCTTTTCCTTCTCAACAACGTTTTTAAAACACAAGATTTAAATTACCCAGATTACGAGGGGGAAGTAAAAAATAAAAAAAGGTCATCCACCGTCAGTAAGTAACGCCCGGACGTAGGTCATGGATTTTGGGCCTAGGGCCCCCCCAAAATGCCTGCTTGAAACATCTAAAGGTAACAAAAAAGCTCAGTCCTTCCCAGTGAAATTGCCTATCAAAAACTCAACGTGTGACGAATCAATTTTATTCAAATTTCCCTTCAAATTAAATTCAATTTTTTTTAAAAATAAACAAACAAAAAATGAACTTAAAATTTAACTTAAAAAATTTTCTGACGACAGTCAATTTTAAACCCCATTTTTTTTGTATCTTTTTTTTAAAATTTTTTATAACAGTATGCAATAAATGCCATTGTATTTTTTGTGTAACTTTTTTATTATCAATTATGTATGACCATATTTTATTTCAATTTATCATTGACTTTCCCTCAAAAGTGCCATCCTTTTTTCTCTATCTCCAAATTTATTTAGGGTAGCTACTAGACTAAAAAATAGGCCCGGGGTAGGCCCTTTGCTACCTAGAACCTGGTCTGGCCTAAGCCTAGCCGACAGGTGCAGAGGGGAGCTGAGCGATGCGTGTGGCCAAACCCCGGGCACACAGGTTACTTTTAAATTTAAATTTTAAATTGTCTGTTTTTTTTTTATTATTTTATTTTATTTTTCCCCTTCAAAATTTTTTCCAACACTTTTTATGACATCCGTGTCATTAGACAACTAGCAAAAAAAAGAGCCCCTGGGGGGTAAGTATACATCCCCGCAAAACCTAAGGTGAAAAAAAACACCGACCTAATGATGGGGGCGGGAACAACGAGGACCTTATACAAAGACTTGCCAAGATACAGAGATCCCCCAGTGAATGTGGAGTTACGTCTTAATTTATGTGGTCGCGCAAACCCAGACTAGGAATGAGGTGCAAAGTGAATTAGAAGCTAACCTAGGGGAAAGTGGCATGTACTCAAAAAAAAACGAATGGGGAAGACCCAAAGGACTGATACACACACATGTGCCTCAAAAATACCCGAATTATAGGACGAATACCCATTTGACTGCCTTATCCACGTAAGGCGAGAGTTTGGGTTTTTGTTATTCTTCCTATAATAGAGAGGTAAAATGGGGGAACAAAAAAATAGTAAAATTGCAACACCACACAAAGGGTGGGATATGGCCCAAACCCCCGCACAGAAACAGGCACCCTTTTTGCGTGTCAAGGCTTCATCTCACACGGACAGAACCTAGCACTAAGTGGCCACATAAAAGCAAGGCTGTAGGACGGAGCACAGGGCACCAGGGACCCTTGTTGCGTTGTCAAGGCTTCACCAATGGACAGAACCCAGCACTTAGTGGCCCCACAACTGCACAGGCTGTATGGACGGAGCACAAACACAGGCCCCTTTTTGCGTGTCAAGGCTCTCATCTCACACTGGACAGAACCTGCACTAAGCTGGCCACATCAACCGCACAGGCTGATGGACGGAGCAGACCGAGCACAACACTTTACATAACGAACACTTCTCCGACAAGAAATAACCTATAGAATAAAGAACAAACAAACCCCCTTAGTGTCGACAAAACAAACTAGGTACTGAAGTTAACAAGCTGAATGAAGCAAATTTTCAGATTGATATTGCTTTACGTCTCATATTTGTGCAACTTGGCTAATCGAGACGAAGGGAGGGACGTAAGGGATGACGCGGGGGGACAAGGGGTGGACAGGCCTGTGCTGGTCAGAACCAGCCACAAGCATATGGGGAGGGCAGGGGTTCCCCCACGTCGTGGTCGTCTCCGTCTGTGTCATCATCCGTCCGTGTTGTCTTTGTCGTCGCCGTCGGGGAGGTAGTCAAAGGGAAGGGGTTCCCCGACGACGACCCAGAGCTCGCCATTAGTTTCAGGGAGTGAAACTCCCTTTTCACGGGCCAAACCGCGAGAAGGTGTCGAGTTGGAATTTGAAGGGTCAGAACCAGCCACAAGCGTATGGGGAGGGGCAGGGGTTCCCCCACGTCGTGGTCGTCTCCGTTGTGTCATCATCGTCCGTGTTGTCTTAGTCGTCGCCGTCGGGGAGGTAGTCAAAGGGAAGGGGTTCCCCGACGACGACCCAGAGCTCGCCATTAGTTTCAGGGAGAAAAACTCCCCTATTCACGGGCCAAAACCGCGAGATTGTGTCGAGTTGGAATTTGAAGGCCCTTCAAATCAGTCATATCAGTCAGTCATAGAACGAGATGTATCGCAAGGGACATGTTGCGACATTATATCCTTCTACGGGAACGTACGAGAGAAGATTCAGGGAAACATGTCCTTCGATCGAAAGTATTGCACATGTACAACCCCTTCAGGAGTCGACTATGATTAGGTTCGCCTCGCTGAGATCCGGGAAGAACTAAGGCAATGGGACCTAACCCGGTATCCAAACTATGATAACAATCGCGTGGTGTGAGTGCATACTTTTAAGTGATAAAAATGGGCGATTTAAATTCAATTTTGGTTTCAATTTTTATGTTTCGTGCCAAGCAAGAACTTTCTATTCATTTGTTGCATTATCAAGTAATATACATCAATGGTCCACCAAAATATAGGTTGTGACGGACAATATTGACATTTAAAAAAATGGACTAATTAATTGCAATGAGTGATGTTGTGTTTTACACGGTAGACGGCATCACGGTGGTACCATAAGATATCGTACCTTATAAGGAAGCACATCCCAATGGCTTGCCGCCACCATCATCAGTGAAGCTCGCCATGGCCATTGCTTTAAAGAAATGGGTATTACCAATACATGGATAAACGACTGCCTGAGTAACAACCAACTACTCCCGAGGTAAGCGAGTCAACTGTGATTAGGACTGTGCGGGTAAAGGTTTGAGTTCGGGTCGGGTTCGTGTAGTAAACTGCACCAGGTTTTCAGGTCTGGTCGGGTAGGGGGAAATCGAAGGAGGCTGTGTAAGTCTTAAATTAGGATGGAAACTCTCCAATGGCCCTGGAAACTAAACAAATCCCAGCTAGCTAAGCCTAGGCTACCTAGGTGTCACTTGGATAGGGCCTAGGCTTTGTTTCCTTAAATTTGTTTTTTACAGGTCCTAGGCCAAGATGTTAAGTTAGGCTAGATCTTTGAGTAAAAAATGCTTCTATTATCAAAATGCCTAGAGTGGGTTTAAGTCCAGTAGGATCCTAGGCCTAGGGCCAGGTGAAACTTAATCAATACATAATTGACAGGCAGGTCCTAAGGCCTATTAACACAGGGTTACCGTTTTTACGGATTTTGAGGGTGCAAAAACGGATCAACAGATATTATGGTCAATTTACGGTAATTTTGTTTATCTTATTTTCCAAGCTTATTTTCGTAAATTTATGTCTGGGCAGGCTAATTTGCATTGAAAAATATGAAGGCGGTGAGGTTATGTGCACAGTGCCGTAGGCCTAACTACAAAGGCTGAAAATTGCTGGATATGAAATCCCATTTCCCATTCCATTCCCAAAAAATCTGATCATGTAACTCAAGTTACAAAGATCTTCAATGGCTTCGTCTATATGATCGACGTTACCTCCACTCTGTCTGTCTCGTTCATCGCGTATTATCAACTTCTTACCGTCTTATCTTGCTACCAACTTCACGTACCTCCATTCAAATCATCTCTTTAACACTAGATCAAGGACAGGTACTCAACTCATTTTCACAGTTCACAGGACAAACTTCCTCGATAATTCATTCACTATCAGTGCAATAAGAACTTGGAAAGCTCTACCGTCAAACATCAGGGACAAACCATATCAATAGTTATAATATTGTCATGTCCTGTAGAGTACGTGTTGACTTAATACTAATTATCTCGAGGTCCAATACACTTCGGAATCCAATCAGAGAACATACCGACGTGAGTTCATTAAGGGTCAAGACGTCTAGTTACTTTCCGGTGAGGCTCATTTAGACGCAATACAGGAAGGGAATCGACCGACAAAACGCTGAATACTAAAGATTGCACAACTAAATAGTGCAAGTAAATCGGACTTTGATTAAGTGCACTGAACATAAGAGTGACAGACGTTCGTGGAGAACAGAGAGAGACGAGTGACAAGCGTTGACGGAGGAGGTCAGGACAGTGTAACAACAATCGCAACGTGAACCACCAATGTCCTGGAAGAGTTCTTAGTGAGGATACCGGATGAAGAACCAGAACAAGGATTAACCATAAGAAGAGGTGTGAAGAGAGAAGACATCGCCCGGGGTCCGACATCGGGGTGTCGGAGGGGGCCAGTCTAAACCACATACCAGGGACTAGAAGCTTTCGGTAAGCCATGCAAACCAATTAGTAAGTCATAGAGTCAGTAGGGGTATGAACCTACAGTCTCCCAGACGGAACTCATAGGTTCGATCCTAGGCCAGAATAGGAGGGGTTTTACTATTTATCTCTAATACATTTGCTGGTCTCATAAGCGGAATCACGTCAAAATTACTGTGTCTACATCCCCCTCATGAACCCACCTACCCACGATCCCTGGTCCGTGTTTAGTTAATTTAAGCCTAAAGAGTCACGCTACGCCCCCACTTAAACACTCATTTGGCGATCACACACCTCAGCCAAAGGGCCTAATTAGCTATGCGTGACAATACTTTAGGAATAAAATCATGAATTATATTTCCCCACAAAATGCCATGGGAATACTGACAAATAAGAACTTTGCACAATATGTTTTAACTCACAAAATATATTTTTTATTGATTTTAACTTCTGTAGACAATTCCTTGATAATAAAATTATGGTATGAATGAGAGTATAAATGTGTAAAAAGGTTTATAGGTTATGTACTTTAAAAATGAAAATTTAATTTTATTTTATCAAATATTTTATTGTAAATTCAAAAATTATTATTAACATGTTAGAAATTTTAAAAATGTATTTATTTTAAAAAGGTTGGATGGAAGAAAAGGTTTAGCGGGCCCTTAATCCCGCCGGGAAAAAATAAAGACGATTACCTATCTATCTATCTATCTATCTATCTACTATCTATCTATCTATCTATTGGCCGATTGATTGATTGGATATTGTTTAACGTCTCAAATTTTTGCAACTTTGCTAATCGAGACGAAGGGAGGGACGAAAGGGATGCCGCGGTGGGACAGGCCCTGTACTGTCAGAACCAGCCACAAGCTTTATGGGGAGGCAGGGGATCCCCAACGTCCGTGGTCGTCTCCGTCTGTATCATCATCCGTCCGTGTGGTCATTGGTCGTCGCCGTCGGGGAGGTAGTCAAAGGGAAGGGGAAAGTTCCCCGACGACGACCCAGTTTTGATTGGATATTGCTTTACGTTCATATTTTTTTGCAATTTGGCTAATCGAGACGAAGGGAGGGATGTAAGGGTGACACGGGGGAAAACAAGGGGTGGACAAAGCCTGTGCTGGTCAGAACCAGCCACAAGCGTATTTGGGGAGGGCAGGGGGTTCCCCCACGTCGTGTCGTCTCCGTCTGTGTCATCATCCGTCCGTGTTGTCTTGTCGTCACCGTCGGGGAGGTTGTCAAAGGGAAGGGAGTTAGTTTTTCACAGTGATAGTACCGATCAGATACACAATGAAAATTCACTGGTACAAACGTACGTCCGGAATATTTCAAGACAAAAAATTTTTCCCTCGCAGTAGCAACATTACCTGAAAGACAATATTAGGTAAAATAGAATTTCCGCAGAAAGTTTCAACCCTGTAGCCCCGACTGGAGAAAATTAGTCCCAGAGCACGGCTTTGCTAATCGTACAAGGCGTGGTGAGAGATTAAGTCTATCTTGCAACCATCAGCTAGAATGTAGCACGCTTTTATCCCGCACAGCGTAGGCCATATTGGCCTAGAGACTGTAAAAACACAAATAACGAGAACAAATTGGTGTACACAGTAAACAATTTTTAAATTTTATTTTCACGTTGGTTTTGTGCTTATGAGGGCCCTTTCTAGCCAATAACCTTTCACTTCTGAGATTAAAAATGGTAACTAAAATTGAACTAGAAATCGAAAATAATTCACATGAGCTCAGCCCACTTACAAGCAGAACTTGCTATGAAAATTCGGAACCACAACATAGAAAACAAACATAGGGAATTTGAGTTCCGTTAAAACTCTTTTGTTGTACTTCCTTGTCTAATTTACTGAACGATTATCTTATTAAAAAAGGTTCTAGCAGCACCCGAGCTTTTTTGCGACAGGGTCATATCAGCGAGCGTTGGTCAAGATTTCTGCGCCCGCAACGGAGCCCAAAATATGTAAGCCGCAGCCAATTTACGAGGTGATTGCTGCGGTAAACGATGTTCTTCTCAATTTTTGGATTAGGTTTCCTGTCGTCCAAAAAAAAAACGAGACCTTGTAAAAAGAGGCTGAATAGTTTGCTTTTAATTAAATTAATCTCTATGATTCACTTGGGCAAAAAGGCTTTAAAATAATTTTTTTTTCACACAAAATTCATTTGAAAATTATAAGGCTTATGACCATTTAATTAAATGTATACATTTTCTTAAAAACGATAGCAGGATTAAATCGTGTTGGACTTTTCTTAGTTTTGTAGAAAATTTTAAAATTGTCATTGTTTTTAATTTCTTCCCCATTTCTCCTATAGATTTATTAGATAAAAGTTTTAGGGCGCTTTACGGCAGATTTTCGTCCCCCTCCAAGTTTTTTTTTAAATTTGTCGATTATGTACGAAACGCCCACTACGGTTTGCGGATGATTGGTCACCTGCGATGACGAAAAAAACCACCCTACTCTCGATTAAAGGCCTAATTTTGGTGGCGAACCCTTCTACAAAAACCCAAAAAGTTCGGGGGGACAGGGTACTAAAGGAAGGAAGGAGCTAAAGAATTTAGAACCACCAAAAAGGGGTCTTGGGGGCTTTACGGAGTTTATGACAAACTATAGGGGATTTTAGACGAAGCCAAATGTGAGAAACTAGGCTCTTCAACCGGGAAGGTCATATTGCGCGCCTTCGATATTTTTAAATTAGTAAATAAGTTTAAGGTTTTTTTTAATAATTAATTTTCTTTCCAAGTTAAAAAAAAGGGAAAAAAACGATGGGGGTGTAAAATAGCAAAAAAAATTTTTTTTTTTGGGGGAAAAAACAAATAAAGAAAAAAAGTGTTTAATGAAAATTTAAAGGGTTTGGGAAATTTCTTTAAGTCTATATTTTTTCAACTTGGCTAAACGAGACGAAGGGGGGACGTAAGGGTTATTTATTGGGTATGCTTTAAAGTCCCAATTTAGCAACTTGCTAATCGAGACGAAAAGGGGGGACGTAAGGGATGACCGGGGGACAAGGGGGGGACAGGCCTGTGCTTCGAAAACCCCACAAGCATAGGGAGGGCAGGGGTTCCCTCACGTCGTGGTCGCTCCGCCGTTCACACCTACCGTGTTGTCTTTGTCGTCGCCTCGGGGAGGGTAGTCAAAAGGGGAAAGGGGTTTTTCCCCCACGACGACCCCCAAACTCGCCATTAGTTTCAGGGAGTGAAACTCCCCTATTCACGGCCAAACGCAGGGAAGGGGTCGAGTTGGTAATTTTTTTTTTATCTTTTTAATTTTTTTCCCACAATAATATCGAAAAAAATATATTAAGAGTACGCAAAAGCTAGGTGACGCGGGAATCTCAGGGGGGACTGGGGAAAGAACGGGTATCGGAGGCCGGCCAGAAACAAACGAAGAGGGACATGTTTAGACAGAGAAACGAGACAAGGTTCTTAGCTCCACCCCCGCGTATAAAAATAACGATATCTCCCGACCACCACGGCCAAGTTCAAAGTTACTTTTTGCGACGGCAAAAAAAATACCAAAATGACATGATATGAAAAAACTAGGACCATCCATGCACATCGTGACTTTCAAATGAAAAATGGTTAGTTCATTTTTTTGTATTTTTGGGTTGACTTTTCCCCGCGATTTTTTCTTTTTGTCTCTAAATAATTTACCTAAGTTCATTGAGTGATTAGTGAAAAAATATAATAATTACTTGTAAGTTTTGTGTGTAATTGGTCATTGATGTCTTCCGTTTCGTTTGTTTCAAAATGTAGTTTTTATTTTTATTCTGAGCTAAAGCATGGGGACAACACAAACAAAAAAAAAAATCAACATTAGCGGGTTTGTAACAGTTTTAATGCCCGTAGAAATTTACCTTTTCCCCATACGTTTGGATTCAAAGTTTTCATTGGCTTTAGAAATAGAATTTTTATTTAAAAAAGTAGTTCTTATTTTTAAATCTCGCTAATAAACAATGCACACATTTGAGACACCACTAATAACCGATATTGTCTTTTAGTATACAAAAAGTCAGACGAGAATTTTAAAATCACCACCCCCGAAATGTTTTTTTCACAAATGAAATTTGTGTCACTTCTATAAAGATAAATATTTGAGTTTGTTTTTGCGCGTTTTTAGGAGAAATCTCCTGAAATCAATTTTCTGGAAACCTACATTTTTTTAAAATGAGTTTACTCTGTAAAAAAAAAAAAAAACTCTTCAATTTTGGCCTATCAGCACCCCAAAAAAAGAAAGGGGGATTTATTTTTGCCTTTTCAAAACAAAAATGTTCGATGTTAAAACTTGGAAGGCGATTGGGGGGAACTTTCCCTTTTTCGAAAAAGTGAAAATTCCCTAAAATTTTAGTGAGAATTGTGGTTTTAGACATAATGAAAACAAAACCTTTAATTTTTTTTTTTTGAAAAAAATCAATTTAAACAAAATTTCGGTGGAAAATTAATTTATTTTTTTTCATAAAATTTGTTGTCTTTAAGAAAGGGGTTTTAAAAATAGTGAAAAAAAACAATGTTGACCTCAGACATAAGACATGCACCCCAGCTTAGTTTACTTAGGCCCAACATAAATTAGTTTTTGAATTGGGAAATGAATAATATATTAAAATTTCAGTCAAATTCACATTTTTGTAGTTTAACTAAAAGATGATTTGATATTTATTAAAAAAAATAAACTTATAGTATAATATCGTTAAAATTCCCCCAAAATAGACTTTTGTTATTTCACGTCTGTTAAAACTACCGTTTTATGGAAAAGGTAGTTCCCCGACTGAACAGGGTACCTCATAGGTAATGATTCGAAAGTCTCTGGTTCGATCCCCCCACTGGCAACCCTGACTAGAAATGTTTTTCAGAAAACCCAATACGAATGATTAATGGCCCCCAGGATTTCTCGCAAATACTCGAAAAATTTTACCTGAGTGCACCCTAAAGAAACAAAAAATTCCATAATTATACCATGACTACAACTTGCACGCTTTTTGTAAATAGCATTAAACTTGTTTTTTTTCCCCCAGAAGGGGAAAGGGCGATGGTAAGATGATGACATGATGACCATAAACAATAAAATTTAAATTTTCTGAATAATTCAAAAGGACAAGAAAGAGAGCTAACAATGCCCAAAAATCATTTTTTAATTCAGTTATGTACGGGAATCGAGTCGAGAAAATTTTAATTAAAAATTATTTTTTCGGGTTTTCTTTATAATGGAAAGGATAAAAAGCCCATTAATCCATTATCGCCATAGTAGCGATATGTCCACAACAAACACTTGTGAACAACCGTCATGGGACCGTTAAAATAAATTTATTTTTTATCGATCAAAATAGTTTTACAAAGTTTTTTTACTATTTTTTCGATTTTATTTTGATTGGCTGGGGACATCTCGTTTTGAATATTAAATTTTTTGAGATGCCTAGTAATGCAACAAAACACACTAGCTCTACTCATGTAACAATTTCAAAATATACTTTGATCTCTCGCAGTAACTAAAAAAGTGAAATTTTTTTAAGCCTCCTAGTTCGCGCACTTGTAATTTTCCCCGGTTGGACGATACGGGTGCAAGTGTGCGAAGGAACTTTTTTATTAGCACTAAAAAAAATTGGAAGATCTACTTTTAGAAATGTCCATGATTTAGGGCCTATCAACAGGGGGAGAAACAATTGTCTACGAAGAAACTATTTTGCAGAAAGTGGCTTAACACAGCCCTTTTTTTTGGGGGGAACCCGGGGGACGAACTTTTTTTGTAACCTCATAGATCAATTCAGCACAAAATTGGGGGTACCGTGGATTTAGTGGTTTCATCCAAAAAAAAATATAAGGGCTTACGCCTTTTTTTCAGTGTAAAGCAAGATCGCATGGCGGATAAGGGGTGGGTGGGGCGACCCCCCCCCCCCATGTTTCTTTAAAAATTAAAAAAAAAAAAATGATTTTTTTAATTTTTTTGCAGCCCCAAATGCACTAAAAAAAATCTATTTTAAAATTTTCGCCTGCGGCGCTATTTTTTTAAAAAACTCCCAATAAAAATCAATTTTCCCTTTATGGTCGAAAAATAAGTTCGCCTCTGAAAGTTCGCATCAGTGTACTTCGATTTATTAAGTTGCCCTCCTAGGGAAATCTTTTTTTTAAACTAAATGGATAGACTTTAAAAAATGAAAAAAATGAGAAAATTTAAAAAAAGATAAACTCTTAAATAATGTTGCAACTAGGCCAATGCTGTAAATTGTAAGTGACAGACGACAAAACAAATTGGTGCCACAAAAAATGGTTTCCGATTTTCATTTCCCCCCCCCACTTTTTTCTAATATGCACCAAATGCACTTAAAAACCTGATTATCAAAATTTTTGCCTGTGGGCCAAAATTTAAAGGGGGGCTCCGCCCCCCCTCCCCCCGTGCTCCGCGCTTGGTCCCTTTCCACACTGTACATGCACCCAAATCGACGCCCCCTGATTAGTCTAGACGGGCCCCTGCAAGATCGTGCAGAATGGAGGGGGGGGGGGGGGTTGGGGGGGTGGAAACCTTTTGCAAATGCCCAATATTTTTTATTTATTTTTTATGACAGGAGTATTTAAAAGAGTTTTTTTACACTAATCTTAAAAATTAAAAAAAATTTCGAGTTACGAAAAAAATTTTGTCAATATAAAATAATAATATTATAATAAATTTTATATATATGTTATACTTTAAAAATAAATTAAAAAAAATGCTACACCGCGGGGTCGAACCCCGAACCAAAAAACCCGGGGTTTGGGGTCTAACCAAAAATTTAAAAAGTTTTTATTAAAAAAATATTAATTTAAAATTTCATATAAATATTATTATTATAAAATATTAATAAATAATAAAAAAATTAAATAATAATTAGCATAATATAGAATAATAAAGATAATAATAAAAACTTATAGGGGGAAAGCACTCGACCTGCAGTCGGAAAAAACGGGGTTCGTACCCCCCTTGGGTGGATTTTTTTTTTAAATTTTAGATCGATTTCCTAAAATTAAAAAACCTCATTATGAAAAAAAAAATTTTGCGGTTGGGCCCCCCCGGCCCCTAAACCAAATTTAAAGGGGTTTTTGGGGGTGCCCCTCTCTCCTCCCCCCCCCCTGTTTACGCCATGCTCGCAACAGACGAAAAAACAAAAAAAAATCGAAAAATGCCCTTGTTTTTTTTAAGAAAAAAAATTTATGTATAGCTCTAAAGACATAGTAGCTGATAGAAGATTAATTCATAAAAAGGGGAGTGGTGTTTTTTCATTTTGAGTTTAAAAGTCATTTTAAAAATTCAAAAAAAAACTATTATGCAATATTTTTTTTTTTAAGAGAAAAAAATGACAGGTCCACGATTTGTATATTCCATGGTTTTCCCTTGGGAAATTTTTTTTACAGATAGACGGGGGGAGCAATAAAAAAATCTTATGAGCAAACACAGCTTATTAGACTTTTGTTCAATGGCACGGGGTAGTATCAAGTCAATTTTTTGTATAGCCTACGAATATTGATTTTTATAAAAAAATGGTATTATACGTCCTTGATTTTTGGGAATCAGATACTCTAAAAAAAAGTTGCATGCGTGACACTTTGGGCAAAAATGTTCTTTCCCTAAAAGAAAGGGGAAGACAAACAATATAATTTTCAATTCGTTTTTTAAATCGGGAAACTCTTTTGTCGGTATAACTGTTTTTTTGGAAAATAACCCAGAAATTAAAAAATATCCATCTCGCGGAGTATCGAAACCCCCTCTATTAGATCATACAAAGCACCAACAATCCGATGTTATGAAGTAAATCGGTCGGGAGCTTGCGGTATAGCACCCGATCGGCAATCGGGAGGGGCTGGGGGTTTTGATACCCCCCCTGAGATAGATTTTGTCATTTCTGGGTGATTACCATAAAAAATTTTAAATTTTTATCTTACCGGTGTCGCTTTTACTTCGCTTTGGCTAAATTTACTTAATTCTCGGTGACTTTCCTTTTTTTCCTCACTTTTTTTCCCACTTCATTGCGGGGCACCAAAATTTCATCTTGCTGTATCACTTCACTTAGACAACATGTTTGTTTTAGTTAGTCTTGTAGGGGTTTTCGACATTAAAAGGGTTTGGGCTTACCCGAACTTCCCCCAAATCTAAAAATTCCACATGCCCCAGAGGAAATGATAAAAATTTTTTCCATTTCACAGCATTTGTTCTCCACGGGCTTCATAAAATAGTGTGTCTATGCCAGACTTTGCAGGGCCATGATAATTTTTTGATATATAGTGGTTTTTTTTCCTATCTCGAATAATCTTACTGTGTATAATACATAAAAAAAAACTTTCAAGGAAAACGCAATAAAAAAATATTGGGCATTTTATTCAATAGATTTGAGAGGTTTTTCAGACAAAAATATAAGTAGGCTCCATGAGATTCTAAATTCAGAGATTGATGTGTGAATCACTATTACAACAAGTAACTATTTTTGTACGGGATTTTTGTCAGGGAAACAATAACGGTGCAAACACTCTCCAGTATATAAAAAAGCAAAATTTACAAAGATCTCTATCCATAGGAAGGATTAATCAACATATAAATTGTAATGGCGCACCCACAGAGCATAGCAAAAACACAGATAAGCCTGGATTTTCGTTCCACCAATTATTACTTGCCCTCCTTTAAAACCCCAGCGCACCGATATGAGAGCTACGGGCGTGGGGAAAAACCCCGTCTCGGTAGAGGGCGACTTTTCGCAACAAAAAACCATCCAAAAAGTTCAGTGAAAATTTGCTTTATTTAGCCTTGGTTTTCAGGGGACGCGGGTAAGAAAATAAAAAATTTTTGATTTAGTACATAGAAATTATGAAAATTTAATGTAAAAAAAGGGCTCATGTTATTTCGTTATTTAAAAAAAAAAACTTGCGTCTTGTTTTGATGGTTTGGCAAATGCAATTTGGCTTTAAAAAACTAAAAAACTGACCGCGAAATATGGGCAGGTGATTGTTTTGGTGTTGTAATTTCTTCCCCTTTGTAAAAAAAAACAAAACGGACAAAATTCCCGTTTAATTTATTTCACGGTACTTTAAAAAATTTTGCCTTTTCCAAAGGTTTTTTTCGGGAGTTGGCTTAAAGAAAAAAAAAAAACCCCCCCCCCCCAATTTTTGAAAAATTTCGATTTTCTTTTTGGGCCCAAACCTAATTTTAGGGCCCCAAAAAAAAAAAAAAAATTTTTTTTTTTTTTTATTTTTTTAAAAAAACCAAAAAATACCCTTTTTTTGGGGGGAATTTTTTTTTTTCTTGGTTTTTTTTTCCCCGGTGTGGGCCCCCCCCGTTTTTTGAAGTTTTCT
>JAMZAV010008622.1:0-24056 GCA_024449915.1 Sweltsa coloradensis | reverse complement strand
CCAATTTCAGGACTGATCGTCGTGGGGGACCCCCCTTCCTGAGACGATTCCCGACGACGATAACAATGACACAAGTTACAACGAACGATGACGATGACTACCACGAAGTGAGAACCCTCCTTTCCTCCCCCTACCCGTAGCTGGTTCTGACCAGCATGGGCCCTCCACCCATATCCCCTAGGCTAGATAGAGTGGCGCATTATTGATAGAGCGTACAGCGTCCTTCCGGCAGGACGAAAACGACTCATTTGAGGACGTAGCAAATCGCTCGTTTCATTTACTATGCGTCCTGCTAGCAGGACGTGTTTTTCGCTAGATATGTAGAGCATATTTCAAGGTTTTTTAGCGCATTTTGTTGCATCGTTGTAGCCCTGATAGTTTCCAAGTTACAGCCTGTCAAGCTGCGAGTCAACACGGAGCTCTCATTTCAGCGCCGATGTTAGTGTGGGTGACCGTGTTTCTACAAAAGCTACGAATTTTGATCAAAGAACTAGCTGTAATTCATGGAATTTAAGTCAGTTTGGGGATGAGTGGGATACGGCTGTATGTTTGGGTGTTGTGAAAGTGTACAAGCCAGTAATTATGCTACAGTACTTTGGAACGACAATAATAGCGCAAGCATATCATGCCTATTGTTGGAGCTCTGTTGATAGGCCTACTTCTTCTTCCCGAGAAAGCAACCCTAAGGCTTAGCCTTTCACAACAGCTTCTTCTGCACGTAAGTTATTAAAATCATTATCCAACTAAAACCTATTCAGCCCAATTTACTGTACAAGCTTCTAGTCCTGGCTTGTATTTATTTACCTCTATATATGTAAGTATATTGTTCAGGACACGTTGATAGACTGATGGAATTTTTCTTGTTTTACGACGCACTAGAAAAAAGGACAATATAGCTATTTAATTCAATCAATCATCCATTACTCCCTTTTTTATTTATAAACGTGAAGTAACGTACATACAATAATCGCGTGATTAATATGCAAACAAAAACACACTTGAAATGTATCAATAATTTTTAATGATTTAAATTTACAAATCTTGGTACCCAAATCCTAATTCTCTAAATATTGATCCCATCTCATATATAGGCCATTCGAAATTCATAATTTACATTAATATTAATAAGATAATAATAAATTAAACATTTGATTTCAAAATTATATTATTTTAAATATGTTGGCGCTTGGCTTCCGGAAGGTTTACGTACTGCTGGAAGGACCATTTAATGGGTTTTCCGCGTCCTGCTAGCAGTACGCGTTACTTAACAACTCGAACCTTCAGTAAACATGTTCCATCTTGTCTCTGTCCTTCCGGCCGGACATTTAGTACTGCTGGAAGGACCGACTTGCCTGCGCAAAATCTGCCTTCCAGCAGGACAAGGGCCCTGTACAAAAGTCCTCACGGAAGCGCTTCCGGCAGGACAAGCGCTTGTACGTTCTATCATTATGACCAAACGGTTGTCGCGCCCTTCATCCATATAAACCTGCTTTGAGGAGGAAGAACTGTAGCCGACGAGAGATGAGAATGAAGGGAGACACTAGACAGACGGTTCTACTAATCTGGGTGCAACGGCTTCCTGCTGCACTATGGTCTCATCTGGATGCAGTTCAAATGTTATCTACGTCCTAAGAGACCCCTTATCACCAGCTCCCATTATGTATCATCGAAGAACGATTTTTACAGCAAGAAAGCACAGAGTTTATAATATACAACTTTGCATTGTAATCTATCCGCCGCCATTGTTCCCCAAAAAATTGATGGATAGTAACAAATAAAGTTTTTAAAACACCATTCGCTTATTTGCCTTACACTTTTGACTTTTGTAGGCTCTCGACCAGAAGTTATTCAAGGTCTGGGTATATAGGAGATTCAACTATAGACTCCTTGATTTGCTTAAATTTATTTATTAATTTATTTATTTAACGTCTATCTTATTCAGTTAAAAAAAACTGTAGCAAAGGAGTACAACCATTATCAATTAATCTACTTTGTCATATTTTTCATTGTAACTAAAAAGCTTTGGCTTTGCACGTACCCCACCCTCTCTTTAACAATACCCTAACTAAACCTAAGCAGTATCATTTTTGGACGTCGCAAGAGGCAACATGATATCAAGCCGGCAGAGATTCGAACTCACGCCACAAAATCACAATTTTATTTCAAATTTGATCCAAATGATCGTTACATGATCGTGATATGGATGTTTTCTCTCCTGAGAGAGGGTGTGAAGAATGAACAAACTAGCCTACTTGTAATAACAATAATATCGATAACATGTACATTGTACATCAGTTCCAAGTCTCAGCCCCCACTCTTCAACTTCCAACACGCCCTCCCTCCTCACAATAATATCGATAACATGTACATGTTGTACAGTCAGTTCCAAGTCTCAGCCCCCGCCTTCACTTCCACACCTCCCTCCCAATATTTTTTTGTACTCATCCCTCTGCCCCCCTCTTTTTCCCCCTCCTCATCCAATAATATCGATAACATGTACATTTACATCAGTTCCAAGTCTCAGCCCCACTCTTTCAACTTCCAACACGCCCTCCCTCCTCACAATAATATCGATAACATGTACATTGTACATCAGTTCCAAGTCTCAGCCCCCACTCTTTCAACTTCCAACACGCCCTCCTCCTCACAATAATATCGATAACATGTACATTGTACATTAGTTTCAAGTCTCAGCCCCACACTTTCAACTTCCAACACTCCCTCCTCTCCTTGCCACCCTACACAAGCTCCTCGACACCCTCGAGTTCTAAACTCCCCTACCTCCCCCCCCCTAGATAATCGATCTACCCCTCCTAGGATGCGGGTACCTGTAGAGATAAGGTAAATAGACCGGATTGCGAATCCAGTTTCAACGACATTGACCTTTCGTTTCGCAAAGTAGGCCTACGTAAACAACGAAATTCTACAAAAGCGTGCATTGAAAAAGAAAACAGAACAACGCCTAACCTAGTTCCAGAAAAGAATTACGTAAAAAAAAATACTGAAAAGAAATCTTGCGAAATTGACAATGAACCAATATAAAAAATGAAACTTGGGCGAAAACGTTCTGTTTTTTGTTATAGTTTGGAGGGTAAGAAATGGGTCAGATTAGGGCAGACTTGGGTGCCGACTTCCCGGAGAACCCAAACAACAATGGACACCTCATAGCAGACAAAGAACGCAAAACAAGGGGTCAGCGCTGGTTTTAACTCCAGCCACAGGCGATATTATCATTTTTATTAAATTAAAATAATGTATTTGCTTTCAAAACTGTACTTGGATAGTGGTTGGGTGACTGATAACTGAGCTGATAACATTTCATTCAAGTTCTGCACAAAAAGCGAAACACAATCTTAACATCAAGAACGATTCTTTGAAACACATAATGTTTTCCCTTGTAGAACGTTTCCCATGTAAGTCTACACCATCGACCATAAAGTAAAATCAAGGTTGTATTGTATCTATTATACTCAGCCCTTAATTTAATTCTGCTCGAAAGTGTACGTCAATTGTTCAAAATTTTATACTATAGATAGAAACTAAATTTCAAATTCAAGTTTTTTGTTTTTAGTTATAAACTCTAAAAGATCAAAACTCTTGATCATACTTTTCTCGTTTGCTTTGTACGTCCTTTGTGTCAATGAGGTAACCGAACGCTTGGATACTGACTGACGGTAGCAGAGAACCCAACCAAGGCTAACAAGGATAATGGCCGAACAGAGCGCAGGTTTGAAATGTAACAAAGCAGCACAGAAGTGAAAACGTTTAGGAAGAAAGAAGTAGCGACGTGGCAACCTTGTCGGGGCACAGATGAAAACATCCCCACGACTTGGGCGAGACTGACGGGCAGACCCTTGGTAGACACAGAGGGGGCGGGGTTGCCAACGCACCGCTTAGCTACCGACATTGTTGATGGGTGTTACACAAAAAAGAAGCTTTCCAAAATAAAATATACGTGTGGGTAGAGGTATTCTGGATATTATTTAGCTTTTATTGTTCGAATTTAGCAATTTTAGCATTAATTTTGCATACATTTTTTTTCTTTCGACCAATAGGCCTACCCTGTAAGAAGTTTCTTGCACACCTAACGAAATAATATTTAATTTGGCATTTTAATTCAATGGTTAACTAATTCTCAAAGGGTACGGGAAAGCCTATTTTTGGTTAAAATTGGCATTTCGATTTTGAAAATACATAGTAAAGTTACAGACGACTAATCATAACTTGTACAACATAACACTTTTGTTTAAAATTATATATAGGGCATACACAACATTTTTGAGAAATGTTCTTAAATATGAATACCGCATTCGTTTTAACAAAAACGCATACATATCTTTTGGGGGTTCTAAAAAAGTTCGAACGTTCATGTCGATGAAGCGATGACGAAATAAACGGAAAAAATCGTTATTTTACGTTTGTGCATCTTCGGTCTGTAACAGCCCCCACCCGTCCATCTGGCAACACGATGCGAGTGAGATAGGGCTCGCGCATGCGCAAGAACACGAGCAGGAGCTTCACAGATGGCATCTCTGCTTGGCTGGGTGTACTCGTTGTAATTACTTCATTCATTACGCAAGGCAAGTACGTAGTGGGATGGATGAGGGCGAGGTAGGGAGTCGATCGGGGACATTATACTGGAGGGAGGGGTGGGATGCAGAGGGGGGAATAAGAGGGGAGGGAAGGGAGAGAGTATTGAGATCCCGAGCTCGAATCCCGCCAACACAAAGTTTGACCGGCTAGAATACGGGTCTTTCCCTTCACAATTACCCCAAACACCCAAATTATCTAGTTCTACTTCCAAGTCACCTGAAGAGAGTCATACCGTGTAAAACTTATATGTAAATGAAAACTATATAACAGCTGGTAGTAACGTTACAAATATAAATCAATAAATCATTGGACTTTTCACTGTATTTACATTATTTACAAAGGTGATATTATTTACTATTTATAATTTTTGGGGAGAAATGATTTTTTGTCTTGTCTTAAGGAGTCAACCGGAGTTTGGCCAGTAGGCCTAAGTTGGTGATAATGGGAGCTTGAAAGAGGCACTGGAGGTGGGATTTCGCAAATGCACTCAGAATATTCGAAAAATAGCGTCCAATAGACGGCCGCAGTTGCAATGTACGTCTGTGGCTGCACGATGTACTGCAGAAGCTCCGATACGGTGCGGCGCCGTGAGTCCGGTCTACGGTCCGCGAGGCGCGAAGCTCTATTATCGTTGAGTGACTAATATTAGTCACTCAAACGCTATTATTTCACATCGTTCGCAAGTCTCGCTCCGTGGACGAGTTATTATTACAAACAGAGGGTGCTAGATCTAGGGTGATTGAGTAAATTTTATGATCAGGAAAATTCCAAATTGGTTATAAATGTATGTGATGAATGAAAAAAAGTGTATAAATCTTACCGACTGAAAACTGTGGAATCGAAACACGCCGTAAGAAGTATATGTATATTCGAAACGCTGATTTAAGACCACAAGACTACTTGAGGCATGATTGTTACATAGTTTAATCTACTTATTATTACAATTTATCGCAATTTTATTATGCGTGGGTACGTGTAACGTGCCGTTATTGGTCGCTATAGCTACGTACATAAGTATACCATAATATTAATATGGTTGTGAATACATTTAATCAGGATGATATTTTAACTAGCTGTGCAAAGCTCCTGATGCAACCATGCACTGATCCATTGATGACTGGTATATAAGAATGGGAATTTGAAATGGCTTCTGAAGAAAGTGCTGTTTTTTATTATTCATTTGACATTTGAATATTCAATACGATTGAAACTCGTCACATTTTCTTCTATCAAGTCCGTATCCATAAAAGTACAGTATGTATAGTGTACAAACAATAGTACCTATCATTGAGTTTATGCTTCGATTTTTTTCTGACTGCATTGAACGGAAAGATGAAAAAAGTCAACTATTCTCCGGCCTTTTGATTATGACATTTGTTCTGTAGGTGGCGGCCTAATAAGAAACATAAATATTTAATATTCGTACAAACTTATTCCATGATATACCTATACATTAAATTCATTCAAATATATTTCTTCAAAACCTATACCCAATAGCTGTACCCAATGACATCCAATGTAATGCACGTATGCTACAACGACGGCAAGGCACGTATGTTAAT
Source organism: Sweltsa coloradensis (assembly GCA_024449915.1). Taxonomy (NCBI): domain Eukaryota; kingdom Metazoa; phylum Arthropoda; class Insecta; order Plecoptera; family Chloroperlidae; genus Sweltsa; species Sweltsa coloradensis. The sequence goes on along the minus strand of JAMZAV010008622.1, from coordinate 17,901 downwards.
TAATGAAGTGAAAAAATAATTGTGAAAGGAGAAGGAACACCACATGTATGTAAGTGTGTTGAAATTATGAAAACGGTAATGAATTTCTTTCGAAGTATATTTTTATGTTTGCTTACTTGCGTTATTATATTATATTTCTCGGGACATTTGAAAATAACACTTTCACATTATTTTCTCTATTCAAGAATGCATAAATAAATTTTAAAGCAACACCATTTCTCGCTAAAGTCAAATACGTAACGAAGTACATCATTGATACAGAATGAACATTGCTGCCTTCATGTGTTGTGTCAATATTATTATTACTTGCCTTTTATAAATCACATTTAACAAAAATTATGATATTTTGATCAGTATATAACCATTGTGTAACATGTTGAAGTACAACTTCAATTCAGCTTTCGATTTCGATTCCCGGGTGTGACCGTTTTGCTGTAATGAGCCAATGAGTGCATGAGAGCTCGAACCAAGTCCATTTGGATTATAGAAAACACTGTATTATTACTACAATAGAATCAACGCTCTGGCATTATTCCCTTCGGCCTTGCATTGACGTACTATAAAACATCCTCGGAAGGTCGGTAGAAGTGCGTAAAAGTTGTATATAAAATTATTGGATGAGCGAGCGAGCGTAGCGAGCGGAAGCGAAGACTTCAATTTCACTGACCCCCAAAAAAATTTAGCTCGGGTGTTTTTTTTTTTTTTTTTTTTTGTTTTTGTTTTTGTTTTTTTTTTTTTTTCCGTCTGTTTGTTCGCTCGATTCCGGGCAAACGGCATACGCGATCTTGATGAAAATTTGACCGGACCTTCGTTTTCTCTGAACTTAGAGGTGTATTGTTTTTGGGTACAATCGAAGAAATATTTCTCATAAATATCGTACTTTTACGATTTTTTTCGATTTTTAGTGCGATATTTTCGTGACATTTGGGCCGATTCTGACCAAACGGGTGGGGCTAGAAAACGTTCATATTTCACATGGACATTAAGATTATGGTGATGTAGTACTTTTGAAAGAAAAAGTTGGAAAAAGTTAGCTAGAATCCATAGAAATAAAGGTTTTAATATTAGTTTTTCAATTTTTAGTGCGATATTTTCGTCACATTTGGGCCGATTCTGACCAAACGGGTAGGGCTACACACGTTAGATTTCACATGGACATTAAGGTTATGTGTGATGTAGTACCTTTTGAAAGAAAAAGTTGAAAAAATTAGTCAGAATCTACAGAAATAAAGGTTTTAATATGAGTTTTTTGAAGTTTATAATACCAATTAACAAATAACAATAGAAACTTGACAACAATCACCTCCACAATGCATTCAAAAAGCACTTCCAAAGGAAAAGTGCAAACAAACGCACAAAACGCAAAAAAAAACTTACAAAAAAACGCTCATCCATCAACGCGGCGGGACTTTAGCGTTTTCCTAGTACTTATTAAAGTGTTGAATGACTCATCGCCGGGCATTGGCAATGTGTTATTGGATCACTCGAGGCGGCAGCCGGCAGGCGGCAAATGCATATTACACGAAAACACGCCTCTCTGTTGTGTCCGTTTGGAACAAATTTTCCAGACCACAAATATTTCGACATGTCTCCAGCATCTCTGACATAGCATTTGTCGAACCCTGCATGGCTTGCTTTGACCGAATAATCGTTAGAGGTAGCTCATGCATAAAACGCGTGAGACTCTGATTGGAAGGAAACGGTTGAATCCACGTCACCAGCAATCCTAGCTGAAAGTTTCATCCGGGAATTCTTGAGCCCTTAGGCGAATGCCGGGATGCAAGCCTATTTTAGTTTTTATTTCTAGTGCAGTGCGTACAATGTTTTCACTCATATTCATTAACAAATTCTGTAATTAGCAAAATACATACTAATAGGCACGTCGTCTCTATAATGCTAAGTTGGTTGGAATCCGCCCGGAGAGTGAAAATCCTGAGATCTATAATATACCTTGTGGAGGACAATTTTTAATTTCTGTTTCATGATAACCCACCAATGTACTTTCAGGGTTAAACAAAATTATACAAACATGTCAATCGTGTGGATGTGTGCGTGTGTCAATACAATGGATCTACTAAAACACGCGCCATCGAAATAATGGATGGTCATGTAGAATCGAACACAAAATAATTCCAAAACTGAGCCCTACTCATATTTTAAATATGCATATTAAAACAAACTACAATCACTGCGTGAAATGGTCCCCCTATCTCGAGCGGAAAATTTATAAGATTTGTTTTATTTTATTAAATCCACACAAATATTAAGTTCCATTAAAAAAGTAAATACGGCCTAATACAAAAATACAAATAGTAGACCGTATAATACATTACCGTTAGACTACGTTTTAGCATTGTTTTCCAACGAAAATAAAATATCGACTCTAAAACATTATATTGTGTGACTACACCGGGGTTTGAACCCGGGACCTTAGCTGTCCGGGCTATGCTCTTACCAGCTGAGCTATGCAGCCACCAATTTAAAACTGTCTAATTCTTGGTCTATTTCTACATTACATGTACGGACAGCTAAGGTCCCCGCGTTCAAACCCTGGTGTAGTCACTTTTTTAATTTTTGTCTAAAGTACTAACATAACAGAGTCAAAAGTCGCCTACTTATAAAGCCAAGGTTAAACATCGTATAGCCCAACTCTAGGGTTATAGAGATGGTTTGTATTCTCTAGTTTTTTTCAGTGCTGCTCTACAAATGTACAAAACAGACCAAGAATTAGACAGATTTAAATTGGTGGCTGCATAGCTCAGTTGGTAAGACAATCCCGGACAGCTAAGGTCCCGGCCCGGGTTCAAACCCCGGTGTAGTACTTTTTAATTTCTGTCTAAAGTACTAACATTAACAGCGTCATAGTCGCCTACTATAAAGCCAAGGTTAAGATATAAATAAAACCATCGACCCAAGTCAAATATTATTACACACACAACACGAAATGTCTTACAATTACCGTTATCTATAATAAACACGCATGTGAGCAATTGTTTTTTCAACATTAACCCTACACACCTACACCACACACTTCTTATAGATTATTTTTCATGGGAGATCACACACTTTCTAAGTATGAAACTAGCACAGAGTCACGAAAAATAACTGAATGAAAATAAAACCAGATTTGCTATATCTCGATGTGACAGAATTGCGTCGGTTACAAGGTCACTGCATGTTACGAAACGAAATGAACGTCTGGTGTCCGCTTGACACTGGTAATTTACGACTCGGTGGCTGTCATCGGCCTACAGTTGTGCAATGTTGCACAAAAACATTAGGATGTCTATGCACAAAAATAATAGCAGTATGCGATTGATGCGTATATTTAATAAATCTTCAAATATAAGTAGTATAATAGGCAGATAACTTATCCAGATAAAATGAGGAAATACGATTTTAATTTCGTTTATATTTTTGGAACACAGATTGATTTTTTAAATTCTTTTCGGCATAACTCGTTAATTCCTGTTTCCTTCCAGAAGAGTTAGAGTTAGAGAGAGTAAGAGAACTTTTCATAACATCGTGGGTGCAGTGAACCAAAGGCGAATCACATCAGAGCGCTTTGCTTTTGCTGATGTCCAGATATTATTTATAGTTGGCGACTCTGACGCTGTTATGATGGTAGTCTTATCATAAACATAAATTAAAAAAGGTGCCTCCACCGGGGATTGAGCCCCGAGCCTCTTATGTCTGGGCAGATGCTCTCCAACCTTTTTATTATTAATTTTCTAACTTCAAATAAAAATGGTCCCGTGCCGTGGTGAAATAAAAAAATATAATTTCATCTAGACCCTACCAAAATTTAATATTCAAGCAATAGCCAACAATAAAGCCACTTGTTACGACTTATTCTCATCTAATTTGACAGCCGTGGTTCAATCCCGGTGGTAAACCACTGTTTTAAAACCATAATAATATATAACAATGTTAATTGAAATTGCCAAATAAAGTCGAATAAAATACTGTATTTAGATTATGTTTATTATCATCATGGAAAGTGGTTTTCCGCGTGCTTCAACCCATTTTTTTTCTCCTATTAGAGATGTTTATGTTCGTACCCAAAACAAATGGACTTGTTGCCATAAACCCTCCTCCCCCCCACCCCACCCCCACTTCCGCCTCAAACTTCATATTAGTACATCAACCGCTTTCAAAGGCGATACACTAAAAATATCTTACTTCAATTCACGTGCAGTAAATTTGAAAGACTCAGAGATGCATAAATGTAATAACGCGCCGTGGCTGGATGTATTAATAATTGTTTCATTCTGTGTGAAATAATAAACAAAATTGTCCCGACTGGGGATCGAACCCAAAACATACTGGTCCCTGTACATATAATAAATTGATATTTGGGGATGCTCCGGTATCGAACAATTGTCTGTAAGAGTGCAAATAAACATTGACGCCAAGCATAGCATTCTATAGCGCAGATCTATGCATAATGATTTCAAATGGTGTCCTGCAGTAGTTCACGAGCAAAGTCATGCAGCCAATCAGAACAACTTTTCAACAAAATTACATGACCTGTCAATCAAAGTGGTGAAAAAGCTTCGTATCGCTAGGTTGCGCCACTTGCTGGAGTCAAAAAAAGCCCTAAAATAGCGCCGAAACAGCTTTCGTACTTCCATTGTACAGCGGACACCCTTGTTCAAAAATTCTCAGATTTTTAGGAATGCTAGTTGAAGTGTATATTTACACGTGTGTTGCGTACTTTTTCCAAAAAGTGCTTGGTTACGCCTAAAAAAAATCGCGAAAAAACAGGTAACTGTTAAAATAATCCCCAAAAGTTAACAAATTTTATTTAAAAAACAAGGACAATTTTGGAAAAAAGTACTCAACACACGTTCATTGGACGTCTTTACTGAGTAGAATAAAAAAAAAAATTATAAAGATATCTCAATTGTGTCGTAGATACGATGGAAGTACGAAACCACTGCAACACACCGAAATAATACAGGGTCCAGTAGAGCCTTAAGTGGTTTTTTAATTGTTAATTTGTTAAAAAGACTTCTGTAAAGAAGTCGAAATATCACCTTTTAAATAAAAATATTATGTAAATAACAGTGAAAAATCCAAGATTTGTATTTGATATGTACCGAGTGTTAGGGCGAGCATCCTTGTACGAAAAGATGGAGTTTTAAAAACTAAGATCAGCAATTTGATCATTTGTCCAAAAAAACAAACTAACCCCTAGCAGCATTTCATTGATCAAATCAGACCAATTTTCACGTTCGAAATTGGTACGGAGAATAAAAATAGCTACAGGCTATTCACGTGCAAATATGGGTACACAAGTTATATCAGATTTCGCAGGGAAAGAGCGGGGAAAGAGATTACAAAACAAGTTTACAGCACGATTTACCCGAGTTTTCTGTATTTCACACAAGTTCCCAGAACTTTTGTCCCCTTCACCCGTGACTGTGAGACTATGCAATACACCCAACTAGATAGTGATACCAGGCCAATGTCATGAGGGCCCGCATGGGGCAAGACACGATCAATGAACGCCAGGTTTTATCGAGTTGACACCGCCGGAAAGATCAGTTGTAATAAGTAGTTGGAAACACGCGCAATTCTGTTACAATCTAGAGAAAGTGAAGCGAAGATTATTACGAGTACTGCACGCGCTTGTGAAGGAGGGGGGAGGTGCCGCTATGTAGAGTGACTCTACTATAGGCAGTTCTAGTTGAGGCTTGACTGGTTGAAACTCCCGGGCATTTATTAATTAGCACTTTGGTCGATTTCTTTCAAATTAATTTACTCCAATATACATTAGTTCTGTTTGTAGTGTAAAGTGTGCTACCTCTTACTTTCTCAGCCGTTGAGGTGGCATACGATTATACGGCGCTGGTTCGAAGCGTATGGCTCTACGAGGACGTGGGTACGAACTACGAATACACCAAAAGGCAATTTGTTTCTTGGAGTCGTCCATCACCCTCATATATAGTATATCACCATTCACCACTCATCGTCTCGAATAGGTAGCTTTTTTAAGCAACAAAATTATCATTATCATCTATTTATCCCTCTCTCTCTCTCGGTTCGCCGTTCGATGGAAAATAGGCCCTATGGATTCACTAGCCCTAATAAAGACCTTCATCAAACAATCAATCAATCAATCAATCAATCAATCAATCAATCTCTCTCTCTGTCTCTACTGGATAAACAGCTAGGCCTACTTCGATCTTAAAGAAATTTCCAAGAAACTTTCGAAACCTCAAAGTCTAAACAGATCTCCGGTAGCGGAGGGGGTGATCGAGGAAGGTGTTGAAGATGTGTATGGTGTAGTGTCAGTCAGTACCAACCAAGATGTTAGCCCAAGACACTGTTCCCCAACCCGATTAAATGTTGGATATGGATGGAAAGGGTCAAGATAATATATGAATTCCTAGGTTTCTATCACAGTTGCAACGTGGGCTGTGTTATCAGCCCCCCCCCCCCCAACCCCCACTCCACCGGCTCAACGCAACATGTTATCAGTCAGGCGACGATGATTATGCCAGCTGTAAAAGTGTGTGGTTGTCGTGGAGAAGTTACGGGCAGCTAGCTGCGTCTACGAGGGACAGACTATCTAGTATTCTGTCTTATCTTGCAAGGTTAATGAATGATGACGTTGTGGCTGCCTGTCAGGTGCACAGCGTGTGAAACACAGGAAGGGTCGTGATCTTCACATATGCCGCCCCCGTATGGAGTTCCACGTGTACGTCAAACTTTAAAAACTTCAAATTGTCCAAAATAAATGCCTGAGAATGGTAGGAAACATTCCAAAGTACACACCCATTTCAGTTATCCATGAGTTATTCCATTTGCCAACCATCTTCGACTTTGTTTTTAACCTAACCATAAACTTTTATAGTGCTTGTTATAACAATAGCTCAAATACTCTAATTTCAAACCTTGGTCAATACAGTTACCTTACTCTACCATATAGATATAAACATAAACTCCCCAAAGACATTTTATTATAAAAAAAAAATTGTGAAGTTCTCTACGAAACATTTTTTATCTCAGTGCTATTTGTTTTTTTTCTTATGTTTTTCACAGTGTCTTGCTGTGTTTTGAGTGCAAGAATAAGTGGGTTTTTTTTTTTTCATTTTTTCCCCAATGTCCCCACTCCCAATAACCACATAACTTTTATCTTTATTTATTATTTAAAAAGTTAAGAGTATGTGTTTAAATACTCAGGAATTTTTAATTTATTTATAAATGTTTATCTATATTTAACCAATATGTAAAAAAAGTTTTATTAAAAAAAAAAAAAAAAAAAAAAACGGGAAGGGTCGTGGGTTGGTCCCCGACGCCTGAGGAAATATCAGATCATATCATTATCATCTTTTTTAAAGGAATGTTTACGGCTTAAAAAATCCCCTAAACACCTTTCTAACGGGGAAAAAACTATGCAGGCTGTAGCGACCCTTTTTTTTAGTTTTTTTTTAAGGGGTACAAAATCAAAGTATTTTTTGTCTAATAATAAAAATTCGGTTCAATATTTATCATTTTTTATAAAATAAAAAATGAATTCTTTGCTTGGGCTAAAAACAAGGATATTTTTTATTTTAAAAATTATTTTTTGTCTTGAATAATAAATCGATAAATAATAATAAATATAAATAATAATTAATCGATAAATTGTAAATATAAATATAAATAATAATTTTTTTAAAAAAGCACTTGAAAAGGTCAATACAAAATTTTTTTCTTTCTATTTTTCAAACCCAAAAACACGAAGGGTAAGCAAGCAAGTAGTTATGAAAAAGGGCTAGTGACAAGCAAGAAAGCAAGCAAGTGAGCTGTGAGAAGAAAAGCAAGCGAGCAGTCAGGCGTCCGACACGGCCGACCAGTCCAGTCCTAACGGTAAAAGGGATCCTTTGGTTTTTTAGGAAAGGGTTTTAAGTAGGTCCCGTTTTTATATTTATCCCGGTGAAAATCGTGCAAATTACCGGGCCAATCCAATTAATACGTCTATAGGTAATGATGACGGATCTCTGCTGCGGTGCGGTGTGGGGGAGTTGGTAACTGCACGCTTCGAGAGCCCCCGCGAACAACAAACACATAGTGGCGTGGAAACCGGGGGGGGGGGGGGACGGGGGGGGGGGGGGGGGGGGGCAAACCAAAATATCCGTAAAAATATGAATATTACTACACAATCGACGTCTCTTGGTAAAACGAAAGAGCGAAGCGAACATTCATTGATTACTAACTCAATTTTTTTTTGTTCTTTTTATGGGCAAAGGGGTATTCTCCGATCCATCTTTGCAGGGAACTTTAAAATCCCAAACTGAGACTAAGAAAGTTGTTTAGGGAAAATAACACTTCACCATACCAAATGCTTCTACTATTTTTGAAGATTTTCCCCTTTTACGCTCTCCAAAAATCATCAAAACCCATGACAAGGGTTTGACACGTTTCTCAGTTCCCAATCCCCGATTTTTTTCTGAAGACAACATTCTTATAGATTTTGCACCAAAAACCCCATGTTTGTCATGCATCTTCAAATTTTGGGGGCCCAAAGGATCGCCCACTCCCCGTTCTTTTTTTACAATTTTCCCAAAAAAATAAAAACTTTGGCTATTAAAATTATTTGATTTCCGGGTTTTCTAAAAACGTAGACATCCCGGTATAAAAAAGTATGTGTTTCCGGCCAGCCATAGTTGGACGGGCCCGAGTCATCGCCTACTGTATCTATCCTCGCTCCGGCTGGCTGGCTCATGCCATCCGCGTAGTGACCCCGCCACGGCCCAAAAAAAGGTAATCCCGTTACCCCCTAGCTACACTTTAGCCCACCAGGACCTCTTGTAACCATCTCATGCTCATCAACAGCTGTCCCTTTAGGGTGTGGGTAGTGGGCCCGTGGTCGGATATCTCTGCTGTGGGCCCCCTCGTCTAAAACACCCCCAATCGTAAGGGGAGGGACGACGCCTACATCACCATCCACCCGACCACCACCCATAAAAATGCACAAAACCACCGGGGAACTAGGCATCGGGGAACCCGGGAAAACCCGGGTTTAAAAACCCCCCAATAACTAGCCTACAAACAATGATTACAATATTTCACCCGGCCAAACCCCAAAAAAAGTGCAACAAAACAACCGAGGACTTTTTTTTTTTTGTTCTCGACAAAAACAAAGGGGAAAGGGTTTTTTGTTGGAGGGATAGGATCTCAGTGGTGGCAGGGGTCATGGGCGGGGGTGGAGGGGGTTGTTTGGGCAAAGGGCTGCTGCCCCTTCATCTCAAACAAGCTCGATTCCTGGAAATACAGACACTCACTTTTCAAAATGGGGTTTACGACCGTTATTTTGCTCATTTCGTTCGTTTCAGTCTTGCTTGACCTTACAAGGGTTGAAGTGCGGAAGCTAGCTACATTAGAAAAATTCAAAAGTGAGTGTGTTTCATATCGAAATTTTTCGTTTCCCCGTATTGAATTAAGTGCTGTTTTGTGAAATATTTACGTGTGGGGCTCAGGTACGTATTGAAATACTAAGTTTGTGGATGTTTTTTTTTTTAAATTTTAAATTTTGTTGTTAGCGCGTTTTTTCCCATGCTTGTAAGGTTAGTACAACACGAGTGCTACAAACTAACAATATAGTGTTTAAAAAAAGTATTTCCCAACACTTTTTTGCGCTTTTCGGTTTTTGTTTTAAAATGTTAATGTGGATTTTTTGTCCCTTTTTTTTAGTAATAAAAAATAAACATGAAAGCAAAAAACTCAAAATTTTTTTTAGATCCTTTGTTTTTAAAAAATCATGTGCAAAGTTTTTAGTGATACAGTCTCAAAATAATCGCCACGATGAAACTCAAGATAGGACAACAAAAGTACAAGAACAAGGAGAAATCGCAAACAAACCGGAAATCTCGTTTGAATCTACATGTGTTCCTACGTTTATTCCTAATTCACACACTCTAAAACACATCACACACATAAACATCACACACAGACACCCACTAATAACCTTAGTGTTGTGTGCCCTTAAACCCTAATAACTAACTAACTAAATCAGACTCAGAACTTCATCAGAACGTAAGTCAGACCATGCATTTAATTCATAATCACTAACTATACATTTTTTTCATCAACAACATTTTTGAGTGTTCAAGGCAAGCATGGCTTATCTTGTACCTAATAGTAATATGTATTTGTAAGTACTTTAAATTATTTTTAACTATTTTCGTTCAAAGTATACGTTTAGTTTGTTTTGATAATAACAATAAATTAAAGTTAAACTATAACTTATCTAGATGAAATATTAATCTACTTGTTAAAAATTAAAAAATTATTTTTCAAGGTTTGATTTTAACGATTTTTAATTTTTTGGTAAGCAAAAAAGACTGACTATTTGTTTGTCCCAGAACCCTCTACTGACATCGAAGATTTGGGTGTTTTCTGTTTTTTGCACTACATAAACGAAATTATTTCACTTTTGCATTCAGTCCGGTAATTTATCTGAAACGCTCAGAAATCACTCTAAAAACCCAAATTTTCAAAAAATCGCCTGCGGCGCTGTAGCCCCCCTGCTACTTTCCTTGAAGTCCCTTCCACCGCATCTTACCCGGGTAATATTAGTACCCTAGTTACGCCCCTGCCACAACACCACACTAAAAACACTTGCAAGCGAGTTGTCAAACACATCTCATGGCAACAGCTGCTCGAGTTATATCCAGGTTATCGATACGATGTCTGGTTTAAGGGCGCGTCTACCGTTATGTGCCACACTATATAAGGGTGCTTGACAGATCCAGCTACATCCAATGAGAGGAAAGGGATGTTTCTCATCACGTCGTACTAACGATTGCATTGACCCTAGACCTAAAACACTTCACTCCTATACTACCTATACCTAAACCCAAATATATACACGATCAATCATTTGCCAAAATATATAGTGGAAAACCTGACCCGAGTGCTATGAAATATGAATGCCCCTCTTCAGGTGTCAGTAATTTTGAACATTTGTGAATTGGATGTCCGAGGTCTAAGGACTCAATCCTTTGCATTCGCCACGGGGGAAACTTTCAGTCAGGATTGCCGGTGTTGGGATACGAACCCGTGGCCTCTCGAATCAGAGTCTCACACTGGTCACTCACTGAATCACTGGTATGACAAATCAACGTATTTAACATGTTGGTCGTTATTGAAAGAAGAACATTGTTCGAAGTTGTTAGGCCTACTTATTATTTGGGGTGGAGACACCTGGCTTTACTTCTGGCTGTCCGCGGGTGTGTCCTACCAGCGCACTATACACTGTCCCGAGTCTCGAACCCACGTGACGTGTTGGACAGCCCTCGCCTAACACAGGCCTCGCTTCTCGCACTATACACTGTCCCGAGTCTCGAACCCACGCCTGGACAGCCCTCGCCTAACACAGGCCTCGCTTCTCGCTAGCTAGGTCACTAGTTTCAATCTATTTACCCGCTATTTACCTCAGCTCGCAGCCGCGGATTATATAACTGTCTTCTGTTGAGCTGGTTCCACGGCTCGGCTGGCTGGCTGGCCTCACAGACAACAGCACGAGTAGGCACCGACACTCCAGCTGCCACTAGACGAGCTTATAGTTTATAATTTGTAGGATGAACTCAACTAAACTTTTTTATGAATTTAAATCTCCATTTGATCACGGTCACCAAATCCAGCGAATTTCTAGGCCTACATTCCGGATCACTTTTCGACCTCAAATTTTTACAACCAAAAATGGAATCTTTGAAAGGTTGTTTAGGTCCTACAAAGATGTCGAAGAATGTGTGAATTTTGAGATCAGAGAACTTTTCAAATAATAATTTCTCAAAGATACAAATTTTGAAAATAACTATCAAACAAACTCTTAGGTGGCCTACTAACGGTCAGCTAATAAAACAGCTAAGAAATATTTTGAAAATGTGTTCCGAGATAACTAGAGACATGCGAGCACGTCATGGTCTTTGTCTTTCTAGTTGTAGTTTTCGGGGAGGTCGTCGACGTAGAAGGGTGTTCCGACGACGACCGCCACAACTAGCATCTACTTTCAAGGAGACGTTTGAGAGATAGGCCTAGTATTGTGCCTCTTTTTGTGCGGAAAATGGAAAGGGAGGGGGGTGAGTGACAATCCCCGACGACTGACACAGCTCCCCCCCCCCCCCAAGTTACTACTTGCTGGGGTGTCTTTTGAGTGACCTTGCATTTTTTGCATAACTTTACGACCAAAGAGGAAAACCCTTGGGCCTAATTCTACCCTAGGCCCAGACGGGGAAATAACAAAATTAAACAACAAAATAGCTGTAGAAAGCAAAAAATTTAAAATTTGATTTATATTGCAATCAAAAAACATTTTCAATTTCGTTACGTTTGAAACGTACATGACTATGAGAAGTACACCCAAAATATAAAATAAGAATTCAAGGACGAGGAATTCTACAATATCAAAACAACGACAACCTTCGGTAGGCCCCTATTTCTGTGAGAGAACAGAACAACAATCTCGACTGAACCGAACTAAAAACACAAAGTTCCAACATTTCAGACTTTACCAGTGTTGTGGCAATACCTACAGAAAAGGGACAAGTAGTTTTTGGTACATTTTTTCCCTCCTATTTGATATTATTTTTACGGGTTTCCACTAAACAATGAACGCATTTCCCCCAACTTTCCCAAAGGACTCAGTCTAAAATTTTCCCAAAACAAAATTTTAAAAAAAAAAAAATCATTTTACGAAAGTAAAGGGTTGTTTGTTTTGAAAGTTCTGTGTAGACAAGCCCCAACCCGATTTAGGAGAAACTTTCGTTACGAATTTAAAGCAACTTTACTGCTATTTTAAACATCAAGCTTTAAAAAAAAAATCAAAACAATATTAGATATTTTGTGAAAGGGCGCTTTCAACCGAAAGTCATAAGGGAAACGAGGACAAAACCGTAAAACTTTTACAGATCCAGACCCAAGCGGGAGGCTTTCTCACATCTGGTCGTCTAAAGGCATATTTTCAGTGTGTCGGGTGGTCGTCGAGGGTTGAGAGGGAAAGGTCCCCGACTAGGGGGTCTGCACGGGCCTACTTCTAGAAGCCCGGCCCCCCCCGGGCCCGCCATAAGTGGAGGTAGGCCCGTTACACCCCTTTCAGAGGTTAAACTAAAAGAAAACAGCATGTGGTTTTTTTGGTTTTTACCATGGGATATATGAATAAAACGTCACGGTGGGGAGGAAATTTACTATTACGAGAAAAAAAAACTTTTTTAAAAATTTTGGTTTCAAAAAGAAACATTTCTAGATCGAAATTTCGCAAATACCGATTTCAAATTACATCATGAAGCCCAAAAAAAGCCCGTCCCCTTTCAAAAAAACCCAAGGCCCGGGCCCGGCTTTAAATAATAAAAAGGGGGCCCGAGCCCGGGCCCGTCCCAGCCCCTCTACCCCCGAGACGATTCCCAGAGCTAGGTCAATTTTTCGGGCAATAAAATACTCCCCTTATTTTACTTTTTATCGGGCCCTTCGCAAACATGGACTTAACCTCTTTCTCGTCTTGTACATCGGCAGAGGAATCCCCCTGGGTAAAATTTAAACCCATCTTTCGTAAAATTTTTTTTTCCCTTTAGTTTCCACGCCGAGTTTCGTTATTCACAAAAAAGGGCCCCCCAAAAACGCGTCTCATTTTAAAAATAACAAAATTCTTGTTGAAAAACTAGAAAGTCGAATTATTGAAAGTTTTTTCTTCCATTTTCCCATAAAACAACACTACTGGGAATTTCATGGTTTTCCCGAGTCGTAAATTTTGAATTTCCCTGATTCTTCTTTTGAAAAAAACACAAAAAGGGAAATCATGGGGTTTTTCCACGAAATACAAAGTTTGTGGAAACGTGTGATAAGATAATGGTTGGGGCCTTGTTTTCCATCCCAACGTCAATAATGGGCCTAGCAAGTGACTTTGCTGATTTTGTTCTCAGAGTGCATCCCTAAAAAGGGGTTCCTTAATCAACTAACCCCCGTGGCCAATATAAAACCCTAAAGAGATTTCCTTTTGGGGGGATTTTTTAAAAAGTCGCCATTGAAAAACGCGTTGGGTCGTAAGAAGTTACCGAAAATTAGCTAGATATGTAGAAAATTTTTCAAATTCTCGACCCTCTTTTCATGACTTTAATCGGGACCTTAAAAGGGTTATGACTAAAAGTAGGTTCAACATCCGGGGGTGGGGTTTACTACGTTTTGGGCCCCAATAGTTTTTCAAGGGTTTTTTTTATAGCGTTTTGGAACATCTATTTTTTGGCCACCATAAAAAAAACTTGTGTACAAAAAAAGTTTCCTCAAAAATTTTCATTTTAAAATTTATTTTATCAATTTTTGAAAAAATATCAATTTGAATTAAAATTTTGTTTTTAAAACAATTTATAGATACTATGAAAATAGGACTGGAAAAACCTTCGTTGAAAAAAAAGTAGCGTTTGGGTAGCATCAATGCACAAAACGTGGGCCCCTTATCTTTTAATCTTTGGGAAAAACGGGGATTAAAAATTTTGTAGCGTTTTACAAAAAAAGGTGAGTTGGTTTTTAGCATCTATAAGCAAAACTTATCATGTTTGGCCTGTTTTGGCCTGAACAAACGTCTTTCCTTGAGGTTACATTTTTGCCGACGTGCCGCTGGCTTGGCCCAAAAGCTATAGAGTGTTTTTTGTAAGATGAAGCCTACTCGGGTAGGTTTTACTCACCAGTAGGCCAGTCCCACGCTAGGTAGGAGTGTGAGACGGCTCCCCTCCTTTAGGGGTTTCTCTTGGAGGGTCCCGTCGCGTAGTTTTTCTGAAAAATCCCAAGAAAAATGGGTTTAGTTAGTGAGGAGGTTTAAATAAGTTCTTTTAATGCATAAAAAAGGCTATTTGAGACGATGCCCCCCCCCCCGAAGACAAAAACAACTTATGGGGGTTTCAAACCCCAAGTCCCCGAGTAGAGCCAAGAAAGGTGAGGTTTTTTGGTTTTTCAGTATTACATTTTGGTGCTTTGAAGGGTTTAAATTGGGGTTTTTAAGGGCGCGGCAACCGTTAGGCCATAGTGAGCCACTAGCCTATGAATGTAGGGAGGAAAGTCCCATGCACGGGCAGAACTAGGGGCAGAAGGGGGAGGGGTTTTTCACGTCGTTTGTCATCGTAGTATTTCAGAAGGGGGTATCCAGGAAATTTATTTAAAGGGGGGGGGGGGGGGGTTTAACCAATTTTTTTCATAGAGTGGCCCAAGGCTAAATGGGGGGGTCCGGGGGCTTGCCCCGCGGGAAAAAAAATTTTTCTTTAAGGTCGTTTTTTGAAAATCTTTTGCGTTATAAAGCATCAAAATAACCCAATTTTTATAGCTAATAAAAAAACCCCCTTTTTGTTTGATGGTTTAAATTTTTTGTTTTTTTTTTTTCTCCCTTTCCCCTTTTTTTTTCAAAAGGGGGGGGGGGGGTTTTCCCCCCCCCCCCCCCCCTTTGGGTAGCCACTTTTAAAATATTTCATTGTCGTCGTTGGTAATGTCATCGAGGGTAGAACGGGGTTCCCTAAGACGACTACCAGAGCTCGCCTCTAGTTTCGGGAAGTAAAAAGTAATACTCAGGGCCAATTAGTTAGCTAATGTTTGCGAGATGTACATTAACTCTCTTCTCGTCTTTTACGATCAGCAGAGCATGTCAAATTCTAACCCCCGGGCTCAGGGGAGGGACACTTAGGTGATATATAGCCTAAAGTATTAAATTTAACAGGAAATTTTGTGCGGAAATCTTTCTGCACGAAAATTTTAAAATCCCTTTAAACAAACTAGAGGATTTTTACCCCAAAAAAGCCCGCCATGTGAAAATTTTTTGTAAAATGTTTGGGCCAAACTTTGACCGAAAAAGAATATTTCATTATGGACATTTTTTGAATAATGGGCCCACAAGAAAACACAGTGTATATTTACGGGGAAATTTAAAAAAATGTTCTTTTTAGAATAGAAGGTACGAACATTTTTTAACAGCAAGAGCGTCAACAAGGTGGGCTGAAAGAACCACAAGTGCTAAAACCCTACAAAAAAATATTGGTCGGTCCCCGGAAATTCTTCTTCCGTCAATTAGGCTAAGAAAAGGGGGCGGGGGACAGGGCGGTGCGAAATAAAATTGGGGCTAGGACGAAGCTACTTTTTAAAAACAGGTGTCGCACGGCCCCCCCCCACGCCCTTTTCCCAGTGGCGGATCCGGAGGGGGGCTGGGGGGCTTTTGCCCCCCCCCCCCCAAAGAAATTTTCACTTAGCAAAAGAACTTTTCAATGGACAATGATGAGGTTTTTGTTGTGATGCGAGCGATGAGTGGTGGGTGGTGAAAGATGAAGGACCCCCATTAAATAAAAACCCTTTCCCTTTTTGCGAGATTCGAACCCAAAAAACCCCCCCTTTGAGGCCGACGCTTCGGACCAGGACCCAACGTAGGGGGCCACCCTGGAAGGGCCATGCAAATTAATAAAAGTTTTTAAAAGGAATAAAACCCAAAATTTCCCAAATTTAAAAATCCTTTGGTTTAATTAAAAATGGGGCCCCTCTATAGCCGAGGGGGAGGTGGGGAGGGGGCACCCCATGCAGGGCAAATTCTCGTTTTCCCTGCAGGGGGGGGGAAAGGGGGGGTTTTCATGTTGTCGTCGTGGTCTTCGGTTTGTGTACATTTAAAATTTTAAAGGATTTTGTAAAGAAAGGGTTTGCAGGGGAAATTAATACGTTTCAAAATTTTATAGTTTTTATTTAAAAAAAAAAGATGAAAAATTAAGACTTTTAAATTAAAAAAAACCCTCTGTTTGGAAAAAGGGATAAATAAAAATTATAGTTCACATGCTTTCCAACCCAAAATTAAATTTATAAATAGCCCTATGCTTTTTGTGGATGGGCTTAAAATTTTCAAGTTCTGCCCCCAGAATAAAAGCACGAACGCCAAAAGCTTAATTTAAATAGGTCTAGGTCCATTAAAAATCATTGGATGTTCCTGTTTTGGGAAATTTGGGTATTCCCCAAAAAAAAAACCAAAAAGGGCCCTTTAATACCCCCCCCCAAAAAAACATGAAAAGGGGAAAGGGTTTGGGTGGTTTGGCCTGGTTGCCCATTTTTAAATTTTAAATTTTTGGGGTGACGTTTTTTAAAAAAAGCCACACTATACCCTGAGAATGTTGCCCTTTTAGCGGGAAAAATTCGGGTTTGAAGGAGGGGTTTTTTAGATTATTAATTTACTTTTATTAAGGGCGCGTCAACCGTAAGAAGGAATAATGCGCCACTCTAGCCTAGGGGATGGAGAGAGGAGCCCAGCTGGTCAGAACCAGCCACCGGTATAAGGGGAGGAAAAGGAGGTTCTCACTTCGTGGTCGTCTTCGTCGTCGGGGAGGTCATCAAGGGAAGGGGCAAGGTCCCCGACGACGATTGGCCCAGATCGTCTTTGGGTTTTGGGGAGTAAAAACCCACTCCCCCCTTTCTAGTGATGTTTTCGAGGTGGGCTTTTTCTTTTGAATGCCTTTTTCGATCAGCAGAGCCAAAACTCTGTAGGTCCCCAGAAAAAAATTTCTTTTTCCGCCGGGCTCAGAGGGGGGCCCGGGTTTTAAAAAAAAAATATATTTGAGAACGGGATGGGCCAAATTTTTATCAAAAACATACCAATGAAAAAATTTAATAAGCCTTTTAGCGTAAAGATTATTATTCACATAAAACTGTGATGGATTTTTAAAGGGCCTCGTTAAAAGTTGTAAGCTGCAGGCTGTATGTATCTTTTATTGTAAGCGGTTTTTAACCCTTTAAAAGCACACAGCCAGACTAGAAACAACAGATTAAGGGCCATGTGATTTTAGGAAAATATTGTTTCCCCCCACTCACCCATGAACTCATGGGAAATATAGTTCGGGTTCAATGAATGTAAAACCAAACAACTTTAGGAGCCCCTAGGGGGGGGCCCAAGGGGGGGGGGCA
>JAMZAV010008621.1:0-29817 GCA_024449915.1 Sweltsa coloradensis | reverse complement strand
TAGAGGGTGGTAGAAAACAAAAGGGGTGGAATATCGTTGCCTCCGGCGGATATTATTTTCAGGTTATTTAAAAACCATCATGCCAAATTTCATGCTGATAACTCCCTAGGTGCCTCACTGGTAAATGCTGGAAATCAAGGTAAAAATATTATAAACAATTAGGGATGGGGTTGAAAAAATATAGTTTAGGAAATGAGAATAGGCCGTTTGGGGTTTTAAAACACATTAAAACATAATTTTAATAACTAATTTAAATAAAAATTCTTTTTTTGGGTTAGAGAGCTATGAATTATTCTAATTTTAGGGGATGATTTAGGGGGTGTTGGGGGTGAGTTTATCGCTGCCTCCCGGCGGATTTTTAATTCTGATATTTTTTTTTCTCCCCCCATGCAAATTTCACGTGGTATCCGGATTTGCAATATTCTAGTGTTTTTACCCCTTACAGCTCTCACTACTAGTCCAAAACATAGTTGTGACTCAGGTTTGAAACGCATGACATCATGGGACGTGGGCTGAAATTCCGCAAAATGCAATAGTGTTTGTAATTGTTTTAACCCTTCATCGTCCTCACTGTTTGAAATACAATTATTGCGTTATTAAACATCTAGACTTGAGCAACAACAGCTACATAATACATCTGACGCCTCAAATTCCACCTCCTATATGTAAGGAAACTTATTTTTCTTATATCACAATTAAAAAAAATGTGTACCTATCCAATGAAAGAGTGGGAAGCTATTTCACATGCACAAACAATCTGTCAGTATCTCGATGAACGCGATGAAACGATGACACAATGAAAACCGAACATGACTTCCGATTGACATGCGTTGTTTTTTGTCATTGACCTTCAACAAGGAATCAGAATTATTTAGGTGACCCTGCATGGTAGTCATGGGGTGGGGCTAGCTCCACCCAAAGAAGGAGTTCCAAGTAACCCGGCACCTCCACCAAATTAAGAAGATACGTTGATTAACAATCAGCTTCGCTCCCTATTCTAGGTTTATCCCGTACCCGCACTTGGTAATAGGTGCATACTCGACACACAGTTTAGTCAAAAATGTTTTATTTTATCTATGACTTCATAATATTGTAATCAGATGAATACATAAATATGACTGTCTAGTTGTTTGGTTACTTTCTTAACGCACGGACGTATAGACTTCACATGCCATTCAATATTTCAAACCGCTTGTTTAGTTTGGAAAGTGCTCTGTGTATATTCAATCAGTAACTGACATGATTGTGATTTTGTTTTGACAAGTTTTCAGTAATGAGTTTTGGGCGTGATTACCATTAGACATTGGCAGAGCAACCGCCAAGTAATTTGCAACTTCGTCCATATGTTAAACCCCGCCCTTGTGCCAAATGTGTTAGTTCGTTCCAGACGGGAACAAAAATTAAAAATTAATGAATGACCATCAACTTTCAACGATCACACATATAAAAAGAACGAGGCAGAGAAATTTCACATATTAACCTAGATTTTATTTTTGTCTGTTGACTTGTTAAAAGTCGTATTTTAATCCAACATGATTTAGGGTTTCAAAACACCAGGGCAGCCAGGGTAAATGCTTTTTCAGTCGGTTGAGGGGATTTTTTAGGTTTTACGTTACGCAAATAGTGCGTTTTCTATGAATTGATAAATATTTTTTTGATTGTCCTAAAATTTTAACATTAATTTCAATGTTTTAAAAATTTTCCATAAATTTTCATCAAGTCGGGAGCCGTTGCCTAGTCGCGGGTCAAATATCACGAAAATATCGTATTCAAAATAGGAAAAAATTGAAAAAGTACGATATTCATAAGAAATATTTCTTCGATTGTTCCCAAAACTTGGCAGATCTAAGTTCAAAGATTTCGAAGTACCCCTCCAATTTTTAAAATCAGATGCATATCCGTTTTTTTAAAAAAGAGCGAAAAAAAAAACAACACCGGAGCTATTTTCTTAGGGTAAATAAAATTGAAGTTTTCGCTTCGCTCATCCAGAAAACACAAGTGGATGATAATAACCATCACAGGCATAGGAGTACCAAAAATAGCGAGCGTATAGCTTACCGTTCTACGTTTTCAGCATGTTATCTGATTTTGGTGGAGGTGCCAGGTCTGCAGAAGTACCTTATCTTTCGGGAGGGGCTATCCCCATTAAAAACTATCTGTATACCCCTTGTTGAATGGCAATGTCATCAGTACCACATAGGGCTACCACTCGGATGTCAAGTTGAGACTTGACATACGCACATATGGAATTGAACATAAAAGTGACGCATACAGGGGAACTTCACTCTTAAAATAGAGCATTACATGTCAAATTCCATCTTTTAGAAATAAAGATCAACGCCTCCTCATTCTGAGAAATAGCTGGAATTTGAGGCTTGTTTACATGCTCTTTTCCTACGACTTTCTGTTGATGTCTTCAGTCTTTCATCATTGTTCACCAACTACGTAGGGCGAACAATCCTTGAATTCCACGGCATCAGTGATGCAGTCATCGTTAACAGCAACACGTCAGTGGGTCAATGATGCTATTGATTTAAGAGAGTATAGGACATAAGTTTTAGGTAAATTGCTGTTCGCTCGGCCGACTGACACCACAGGTGTTTGAAATTTTGAACATATGTCACTAGTGTAAATATATTGCTCTACAGTAACACATTTCTAAAATTTGTTTTAAAATAATTTATAAAAATAATTTAGTTTTCACGAATTTTGATTTTGTTAAAAACTTCAAAATTGAATATATTCGTGAGTTTTTTTGACTGATTAAGACAAAATTTTGAAAATCAGTGATTAAAAGGCTGTTGACAACTTTGCAAAGTTTCATATACGTTGGATGCTTCTTGGCCGAGGGAATAGCTATTTGCCAAATGTATCCTATTCCCTCTTAACAATCATTGCTATCCAAAGACAGGTTGCAACATCATGTTTGAAACTGAGCAATGGTATTGATGAAACTTGCCATTTATGAATTCTTTGCGTGGTGCTGTTTTGTTGTAAGTCGTAGTGAAGGCGTTCAAGGACTATATAATTATGTATAGGGAAGCATGGTCAATTAGTGAGTTTCTATTTGAAGTAAACAAATAAATTTTAAATTATTCGCTCGTCGATGACGTTCGTGCCAAGATGGTTGGTTGGGTTCGCTTTTTTTAAGTCTCCCATTGAAGGACTGTTCTGTAACTGAGTGCACTCACATTTATTAATTTATACATTTATTTATTTTTATTTATTTATTACGTTGGCGACGATGTCAGGACATGCCACTACATTTTGTACGCCTTTTTAAAAACTAACACTGTGGTTCCTTATAATATCTTTAGAGTGTTTTTATTTCTTACAAAATGCAAATATTAAATACAGATTGCAAACTTAGGTCAGTTAAGTGCAATATACACCAAACTGTTTTTTTAATGTTTAAATTAAATTACATTGATTAAAAGCTGCCTGTGAGTGCTGATACCCTATAGAAAACTTGACACCTAAACACTATCTATTAAATGTTTTTAGATTTATTTAGTTGTACTACTTTGTAAATCAGTTTTTTAACTGAATATGATAGACGTTAAAAAAAATTAAATACAAATAAAATAAAAACAAAATATAATTTAAATTGATAAATTTCGGATTGTTTATAATCAACCATCGATAGTAACTGGAATCATATAGGTAAAGATATCAAACAAAATTGGTCAATTGATGCCAATTGTCAAGAAAATAATATGAACTTCGATCAGTGAATGATTATTTTTTTGCACATTGTAATTTTAAAATAAGTCGATAAGCATTTGATATGTAAATACAATTAATGTGATGCAGATACATGCTCATTCCTCATGGTGCAGTGAGAGTGTAGGCTTGTTGCGCTTGGGCCAACCATTACCATTGCCCAACACGTTATTTCCGTCCAGGCTTCCATCCCAGTGACCTAACACTCGGATATGCGCGTTGCCCAACCCTCGGCCTCATGGTGAGGGAGCAAGTGGAAAGTTTTTCTGGGTCACTGAACCACACATTTGTAAAAAGTCTAAAAAATAATCATGCTTATTTTGAAAATTGTCGTAATCCTTGTTTATGTTTTTAAGTCAGAATAAGATGGAGCATCGTAAGTGGGGGGTTGTCATGTGTTGTTATGTGCTTGTTTTGGGGGCTAAAACCCACTAACTATGCTGTATCTATTTTATAATATTTTATTAAACACCATTTAAAAAAAATAAGTTAAGAGCTGTTTTAATTTCTAAACCAATTTTAACGCACTATTTGTGATTATTGAATTATGAAGTATAATCATCATAGGCCAATCCATTTCCCTTTTGTTTGTAAAAATAAAACAAAAAATACATTCCATTTTCTAGAATTTTTTCTGTAAAAATGGTCAAAAACAACCAATGACTATACGCATTTTTTTATTGATCATTTAAATATTAAAAATCTGATATGATAGGCGCGTACGAGCCCTTTCATTACCAAGACCCAAAGTTGTATATAGATGTAAGATTTTTGGCAGCAGGCAAAAAACGCGCCGAACATAAAATCACGCTTCTCTTAACAACGTGTTTAAACAATATTTTGGTTAAAAAAACATAGGTCTAACAAAAAGAAAAATTTGCTGTTTACGGAAATCATCTAAATTTTTATAACCAAAAAGAAGTCAAAAAATGCAAAACATATGGTACTTTTTCCAAAGAGAACATATGAATAAGTAAAGGGGACAGTTTTTTTTCTAAACATAAAAAAATAGCTACTGAAATAAGCGGGGTCTTTACTGTGCGGTTAGAAAGGGTATTGTGGGGGAAATATCCAATTAAGGCATGTTAATATGATCAATCCCTTTCTTTTACATAAACGCTGAAGATAAACATATTGGAAAAAGTCTTACAGTCGGTTCCCAAAAGGGCGGGTTTCGACTCGATTACCTCCTTATAGATAAGTCGGTAAAACGGTGTATTTTAATAACTTTAGGCCTCCCCACCAAAAAAAAAAAAAAATAGACAAGATTATCTAAACTACCGTGCCTTCGAATGACCGCTAAAGTTTCAGCCAACAATAAATAACTTTACATAAAAAAATGTTATTTACTATTTTGATGTGCTCATTATTAAAAAAAAAATCCATAGTTACCCTAATTTCAGCATACTTTCAGTTTTGTGTAAATGTTTTTAGTTTTCTACATTACTTCCAGCGGGGTCGATTTTTGGGAAAAAACCGGGTGGGTATTACTGATTTAGCCATGAACGGTACGTGATATTCCCTTGCTTTGAGTCCTATTTATGATATGATGAATCAACATAAACTTGCTCTTATTCCTTCGTTCCCAAGAGCCCATCGAAAGGTAAATTTTGTCTTTAAGCCCCTAAACTGTTTGCAATGAGCAAAGCAAAGACGATTAAAAAATTTTAAAGGATTATTTTAGTTAAAAGTAATTATATAAAAGAGATAAAAGGGATGAAGTAGGGCCTATTTATTTCTGTTTTCTGTGTGGTTTGGGCTCCTTTCGGTAGGGGGCCCGAAAGGGTTATTAATTTCGATTTTTAAAAAAAAAACCAAAAAAAAAAAACCCTCGGGCCCGTGGTGAATTTAAAACCCTTCTCCATCAACCCCAAATATAAGCGTTTGCGAAGCGTCCCAATTATTAGACTACTAAATTTTAAAGTTTGCCCTATTATTTTTTTCACGACCCCTTTGCCTAAAATTAAAAGGGCCCCAAATTATCATTTTTTTCTAAAATTTGGTTAATTAAAAAAGGCCTAAAAAATTATTTGAGTCTCTGGCATACTCTTGTTTGCAAATTGTATTAGGTGAGAAAATCACCCGTCTGGGCCCGGGGAAGAATTTGGCCCATGGCCCAAAGCATGGCTCTGCTAATCTCAAAAGGCGATTCAAAAGAAAAGTCCACCTCGCAAACATCAGCTAGTATCTAGGTGGTATTTTACTCCCCAAAACTAGAGACGATTTTTGGCGTTCGTCGTCGGGTACCTCTCCCCTTTCCCTTGACGACTTCCCCTCTCCGACGACGACGCCAACACGAACGATGACAAAGACGATGACGAACACGACGTGAGAATACCCCGTTTCATCTCCATATACTCCGTAGCTGGTTCTGACCAGCATGGGTCTTTCCTCCCCACGCCCCCTTAGGTTAGAGTGGTGCATTATGACCTAACGGTTGAACGTGCCCTTAATCAAAATTAAACTTCTAAACCTGACAAAGCTCTGATGCAACAATGCGAGTTTAGATACCCCCGATATCGATTTGAATTAATATACTTTTCATTGCTATTTGGATGCGTTATTGTTGTTAGAAACCATAGTAATGAGTTACTATCGGAAATTATTCACTAAAAGAAGTCTAGAGTTACCTACTGGTAAACATTTAATGCACAATTCTTCTCGGTTTCATCATTACTTCGAGCGACCAGACGGTTATTAAAAACCATGGAAAGGTAAAAGTGACATGATTTAGTTCAGTAAGGCCCAAGGGGATGTGATATTTCATTTTCGTAGACTTTTGTATCTCTTAGATGTAGGCCTCCCCATTTGTAGCATTTACAAGCATTGCTTGCTAGCCTTATTATGTTTAGCGAACCAGCTATGGACTCCCCCGTCTGGGCCTGGGGTAGAATTGGCCCAGAGCAGGGCTATGCTAATTGTACTATAGGCGATTCAAGAGAAAAAGTGCACCTTGCTAACAAGTTACTAACATCGGCTGGTGAGGCGAGGTATGCAAACGTCGTCAGGGACAAGTTCCCTTTCCCTTGACGACCTCCCCGACGACGATGACAATGACACAACGAACGATGATAAAGACGATGACGAACGCGACGTGAGAACTTTCCTGTCAGCTCCCTACCCGGGGCTGGTTCTGATAAGCATGCCCCATTCCCTCTCCCCCGCCCCCATAACCCCTAGGCTAGAGTGGCACCTAACGGTTGACGCGCCATTAATCCAAATAAACCAAAAGCTATCACATTATAATAAATTGTAAAGTTAATTAAATAGTACAATTATCTTATCTAGAAGTCCAAGGTCAGCCTCGAACTCATTGCGCCCACCGCTCACGGGAGAATAGCCATTAAAAAATTACGTGGCCCTTTTTTAGGAACTCTTTCGGTTGGTATGGACAGTTTTTGATCAGTAGGTACTTTAGATTTAAAATAGCGACGTTAAAGGTTTTCTAGGTACACATAAAAAAACTGTCCATACCAACCGAAAGAGTTCCGGCGCGTCCTTCAAGCAAATAAACTGAAAGGTGGGGCATTTACACTTCTGTTGGATTATTCTGGCAATGAATTTACATTCCATGTAAACTTAATACAACAACTATTCATGAATTGGGATTGATGGCATTGAAAAACCTTTTAAAACACTTCAATCTGTCAATGTCAATGTCAATATGAAAGTAAATAGAAACAAAAACAAAACAGTCACAATTATTTTCTAACTGAGCCTTCTGGAAATCTTAACCACGGTATATCTAAACTGTTTATCAAGGTACTCTAAATCTCACCTAGCTTCATCTTGTTGTGCAGCTGTGGTTGGCTGAATGTTCAGTTCAGGTTCCTGATGTTGTTTTTATATATTCAACTATACTTCAGCCTTTAGCTACCTCTGAAGCCAACTCAGTTTTGATTCTCAGCTATTTTTACTTCTTAATCCAAGAAGTTGGCGTTTCTACTTTTTATTTATTTACCATTCTCAAAGTCTTCTCTTTGCCCATGCTCCGCACACCATGGAAAAGTCAAGTAGATAGTCCAACCTACATTGGAAATAAACTTTGAAGCGGAAGCCCTATTCTCTTTATCTATAGCCCTATGTATATTAAACTAGGAAAACGCTAAAGTCCCGCCGCGTTGATGGATGAGCTTTTTTAAAGTTTTTAGTTTGCGTAGGATATCTTTACTTTTGCAAGTGCTTTGT
The DNA here is from genome assembly GCA_024449915.1 of Sweltsa coloradensis. Lineage (NCBI taxonomy): Eukaryota > Metazoa > Arthropoda > Insecta > Plecoptera > Chloroperlidae > Sweltsa > Sweltsa coloradensis. The sequence continues at coordinate 21,906 of JAMZAV010008621.1, read as the reverse complement.
TTTGCTGCCTACGCATTGTAGGTGATTGTTGTCAAGTTTCTATTGTTTCTTGTCAATTGGTATTATTTATTTACCGTAAAAAACTTATATTAAAAGCTTTATTTCTATGGATTCTGGCTAACTTTTTCAACTTTTTGTTTCAAAAGGTACTACATCACCATAACCTTAATGTCCATGTTTAATATGAACGTTGTAGCCCCACCCGTTTGGTCAGAATTGGCCCAAATGGCACGAAAATATCGCACAAAAAATCAAAAAACTTTATTAAAAGCATTATTTCTATAGATTCTGGCTAACTTTTTCAACTTTTTCTTTCAGAAAGCAATACATCACCATTACCTTAATGCCCATGTGAAATATGAACGTTGTAGCCTTACCCGTTTGGTCAGAATCGGCCCAAATGTCACGAAAATATCGCACTAAAAATCGAAAAAAATCGTAAAAGTACGATATTCATGAGAAATATTTCTTCGATTGTAACCAAAAACGTAGCAAGTCTAAGTTCAGAGATTTCGAAGGTCCTGTCAAATTTTCATCAAGATCGCATATGCCGTTTGCCCGGTAGAGAGCGAACAGACAGAAAAACGAAAAAAAACAAAAAAAAACAAAACAAAAAAAAACAAAAAAAAAAAAAAAAAAAAAAACACCCGAGCTAAATTTTTTGAGGGTCGGTGAAATTGAAGTCTTCGCTTCGCTCATCCAAAAACTGCGTCTAACCCACTTATCCAAACTTGCTAATTCAACGCCCACTCGGGATATAATTGGATGAGCGTAGCGAGCGTAGCGAGCGGAAGCGAAGACTTCAATTTCACTGACCCCCAAAAAATTTAGCTCGGGTGTTTTTTTTTTTTTTTTTTTTTTTCCGTCTGTTTGTTTGCTCGATTCCGGGCAAACGGCTTATGCGATCTTGATGAAAATTTGACCGGACCTTCGTTTTCTCTGAACTTAGAGGTGTATTGTTTTTGGGTACAATCGAAGAAATATTTCTCATGAATATCGTACTTTTACGATTTTTTTCGATTTTTAGTGCGATATTTTCGTCACATTTGGGCCGATTCTGACCAAACGGGTGGGGCTACAACGTTCATATTTCACATGGACATTAAGATTATGGTGTTGAAGTACCTTTTTAAAGAAAAAGTTGAAAAAGTTAGCTAGAATCTATAGAAATAAAGGTTTTAATATTAGTTTTTAATTTTAAGTGAGATATTTTCGTCACATTTGGACCGATTCTGACCAAACGGGTGGGACTACAACGTTAAGATTTCACATGGACATTAAGGTTATGGTGGTGTAGTACCGTTTGAAAGAGATTGTTGAAAAAGTTAGTCAGAATCCACAGAAACAAAGGTTTTAATATGAGTTTTTTGAGGTTTATAATACCAATTAACAAGTATAACAATAGAAACTTGACAACAATCACCTACAATGCATTCAAAAAGCACTTGCAAAGGAAAAGTGCAAACAAACGCCAAAAACGCCAACAAAAAACTTACAAAAAACCGCTCATCCATCAACGCGGCGGGGCTTTAGCGTTTTCCTAGTACAAAATCATGACTCACCCCAAATTAATCCAGTCCCTGGCCATAAGACCCGTAGGAATTTCGACCTCGATGGAATTTTTCTTCTGATCCTGTTAGGTATACCTTAGGGATAAAAAAAATCTTGGGTAGACATCTGGCATTCCGGGCCTAAGTTTTTTACGACGCCATCTTGTTTTGGGCATATACATATAGTACACGCTCTAGGTTTTCATACATTTTCTATACTTTTGATTATAGCTGTAATAAATCTGACGTTATATTTGGATTCTTCATAAAATTTCAAATAAAATAATACTAATTTGGTCGTCCTGGGTACATTGTGGGATTATTTTTAGGGAATTACATATTATTAGTCCTGCATATAGGTGCACTAATACACACATACAATCCCTGACCATAAGACCCGTAGGAATTTCGACCTCGATGACATTTTTCTTCTGATCCTGTTAGGTATACCTTAGTGATAAAAAAAACTTGGTAGACATCTGGCATTCCGGAACAAAGTTTTTTACGACGCCATCTTTGTTTTGGGCATATACATGTAGTACGCGTTCTAGGTTTTCATACATTTTCTATACTTTTGATTATAGCTGTCATGAATCTGACGTTATACTTGGATTCTTTATAGAATTTCAAATAAAATAATACTAATTTGGTCGTCCTGGGTACATTGTGGGATTATTTTTAAGGAATTACATATTATTAGTCTCGCATATAGGTGCACTAATACACACATACAATCCCTGACCATAAGACCCGTAGGCATTTCGACCTCGATGGACTTTTTCTTCTGACCCTGTTTATACCATAGTGATAAAAAAAAACTTGGTCGACATCTGGCATTCCGGAACAAAGTTTTTTACGACGCCATCTTGTTTTGGGCATATACATATAGTACACGCTCTAGGTTTTCATACATTTTCTATACTTTTGATTATAGCTGTAATAAATCTGACGTTATATTTGGATTCTTCATAAAATTTCAAATAAAATAATACTAATTTGGTCGTCCTGGGTACATTGTGGGATTATTTTTAAGGAATTACATATTATTAGTCCTGCATATAGATGCACTAATACACACATACAATCCCTGACCATAAGACCCGTAGGAATTTCGACCTCGATGGAATTTTTCTTCTGATCCTGTTAGGGTATACCTTAGTGATAAAAAAAAAACTTGGGTAGACATCTGGCATTCCGGAACAAAGTTTTTTACGACGCCATCTTGTTTTGGACTTATGTATATATAGTGCACGCTCTAGGTTTTCAAACATTTTCTATACTTTTGAATACATCTTTAATAAATCTGACATGTGATTTGGATTCTTCGTGACATTTCCAATTAAATAATACTAATTTGGTCTTCCTGGGTACATTTTGCGGCTATTTATTGGAAAATAAAAGATAAAATTCATCGCAAAAATTGTATATTATATATTTTTTTTTTACTCGTCATGGAATGAAGTGGAAATAATGGCGTTTTCCATTGGCATGCACTCGCGAGTGCAGAAATGTCATTGTTGTCGACTTCCACTTGAATAACATTGCTAAAACAAATGTAGAGACAAGTGACGATTCTGTGCAGACTAGGGCGCACTAGTGCGACCTGCAAATTAAAAACACCATTAGACTGAAATTGTACCCCTTGAGAGTGGTGGTAGATTTGGGTTGATTCTATTGTTGTAACACTAGGAAAACGCTTTAGTCCCGCCGCGTTGATGGATGAGCGTTTTTGTAAGTTTTAAGTTTTTGTAGGTCCACTTTTCCTTTGCAAGTGCTTTTTGAATGCATTGTAGGTGATTGTTGTCAAGTCTCTATTGTTACTTGTTAATTGTTATTATAAACCTCAAAAAAAACTCATATTAAAACCTTTATTTCTATAGATTCTGGCCAACTTTTTCAACTTTTTCTTTCAAAAAGCAATACATAACCATTACCTTAATGTCCATGTGAAATATGAACGTTGTAGCCCCACCCGTTTGGTCAGAATCAGCCCAAATGTCACGAAAATATCGCACTAAAAATCGTTTAAAAAATCGTGAAAGTACGATATTCATGAGAAATATTTCTTCGATTGTACCCAAAAACGTGGCAGTTCTAAGTTTAAAGATTTCGAAGGTCTCCAGAAAATTTCATCGCAATTGGAGTATCGGTTTAGCCGGAATCGTGTTAACAAACACACAAAAATACAAACAGAAAAAACAAGAAAAACAAAAAAAATCGTAAAATTGCGATTTTCATGAGAAATAATTTTTCGATTGCGCTCAAAAAGGTGGCAGTTCTAAGTTCAAAGATTTCAAAGGTCTCCAGAAAATTTTATTGCAATTGGATTATTGGTTTAGCCGAAATCGTGTTCACAAACACACAAAAATACAAACAAAAACAAAAAGAAAAACCGAAAAAAATCGTAAAATTGCGATTTTCAAGAGAAATAATTTTTTTTTAATTTTTCGTACGGTGCAGTTCTAAGTTCAGAGATTTCGAAGGTCTCCATAAAATTTTGTCGCAATCGGAGTATCGGTTCAGCCGGAATCGTGTTAACAAACAGACAAAAATACAAAAAAGAAAAAAGAAAAAAAAACATTCCGGATTTTTTTCTCCAGTGTAGTGAAATGGAATCTTCGCTTCGCTCGCTACGCTCGCTACGCTCATCCAAAAAGAAGAATCGTTGCATGTCCAAATATAGTATCCTAGCAGCAAACAGCATTGTATTTGTTAAAGAAACAACAAAGTGTAATTAATAATAATTGAATTATATTGTTGAAGATGAAAGTGATAGAAGTAATTGTGATATATGTGGTAAGTTTTTTAAGTTTTTTTTTTTTTACACTTTTGAGGGCGAATGATTCGGACAATGACAGATAAAAAGGTAATTGTGGGGCTGAAATTATGTCGAGGTGTAGCACTAAAGGCAGCGACTGTAGATATATCTAAGTGCATCATATGCCAAATATATCAACCAGGTCAGAATTTAACTACTACAAGTCTTGTTACACTATCAACATGTTGACACAACTTGTTGGCTCAACTTGTTGACAAGACTACACTCTGTGTGTGTCACCTCCATCAACATGTTGACGGACATTTGGAACATTCCGTCGAGAGAACTGCCACTTCGAAACTGTTTCATACCAAAATAGATAGTAATTACGTACATATGCCATATAAAGCTGTGAATAACATTAAAAAAGTATTGGCAGATCGATATAAAAGAGTTAAAAGTGTCGTTATTGCCATCCCGAAGCTTTTATGTCCATCTTGAGTCTGCGTGTGTATCTGATGGGCTAATCAGTACCACTCTAAGCGGCGCAGGATTCCAGTTCGCTGCTGGCTCAACGGTGAGAGCGCTCGGCTACCACGCTAAGGGTCCCCGGTTCGAGTCTCGTTCGGGAAAATTTTTTTACCATTTTTTACTCACCCCATCATTATTGTTTGTGTCTTATCTGAAACGGGTTCGATTTTTATAACTTTTCAGTGTAAATTACTCGCATAAATAAGTCTTTCTTCCCACAAAATTTGCTTTATAATAGCCCACACCATGGATCAACTAAACGAAATGATCACGTGACAAAATATCGGTCAGCCATTGGTTGAACGTCGTCAACATCTGGTCAACATTTCTCAAAAGTTGAACTTGTTCAACTTCTTGTCAACATATTGCCGGGGTCGTCAATGTTGAGTCAACATATTTCAGTGTGTGACAGCAGCATCACATTTCAATGCAATCTACATCTGGTCAACAAGTTGAGTCAACATGTTGCGTCAACATGTTGATAGTGTAACAAGACTTTACCTTGGAAGGAAGACACAACATTTTATCAGCCGCAGAAATAAGAAAAGACAATATTTTAAAATGTTGTGTCTTCCTTCCAGGGTAGAAGTTAAAGGGGTATTTAACCGCTAAACTCAAAAAATATATTTCATTCAGGCTAACTAGTAATGAATTTAGCAATTAACAGAAAAATTATTTAAATATTGGCCATTATTGACGTACTCTACAGCATTTTCTGTAAATTTTTTATGTTTTGTTTTGTACTTTGAGCAAGTAGTTCGGTCAAAATATGCTGATTACCAAGATGGGGTGTGATTTTGGAATGCATATGTTTGCGTGTTTAAGGGTATATTTGGGCACAGTTTTAAGACACGATGTTATAAAGGGGCATTTTAGATTGGTACTACGCTCTAGTATCTATGTGGAGCGAAAAAGAAGCCGGTTAAAGCCGATTTAAGAAATTTACCAAAACACCAATTTTCGCAAATTTCTGGATCAAAAAAATTAAAAAATTCGTTTTAAATCACAGTTACAAGATATCTTTTTTAAACGGTGATTTTAGTGTAGTATTGTGCTATAGATCACGTGGTAAAAAATAATTTTTGGGGTTTTTAGCCTCTTTAAATTCTGTCCTGGTTGATATATTTGGCATATGATGCACTTAGATATATCTACAGTCGCTGCCTTTAGTGCTACACCTCGACATAATTTCAGCCCCACAATTACCTTTTTATCTGTCATTGTCCGAATCATTCGCCCTCAAAAGTGTAAAAAAAAACTTAAAAAACTTACCACATATATCACAATTACTTCTATCACTTTCATCTTCAACAATATAATTCAATTATTATTAATTACACTATTGTTGTTTCTTTAACAAATACAATGCTGTTTGCTGCTAGGATACTATATTTGGACATGCAACGATTCTTCTTTTGTTACAACAATAGAATCAACCCAAATCTACCACCACTCTCAAGGGGTACAATTTCAGTCTAATGGTGTTTTTAATTCGCAGGTCGCACTAGTGCGCCCTAGTCTGCACAGAATCGTCACTTGTCTCTACATTTGTTCAGTTTTGCAATGTTATTCAAGTGGAAGTCGACAACAATGACATTTCTGCACTCGCCGAGTGCATGCCAATGGAAAACGCCATTATTTCCACTTCATTCCATGACGAGTAAAAAAAAATATATATAATATACAATTTTTGCGATGAATTTTATCTTTTATTTTCCAATAAATAGCCGCAAAATGTACCCAGGAAGACCAAATTAGTATTATTTAATTGGAAATGTCACGGAGAATCCAAATCACATGTCAGATTTATTAAAGCTGTATTCAAAAGTATGGAAAATGTATGAAAACCTAGAGCGTGCACTATATACATAAGCCCAAAACAAGATGGCGTCGTAAAAAGCTTTGTTCCGGAATGCCAGATGTCTACCCAAGTTTTTTTTTTTATATTTGTGTATTATTAATTGTAAAATAAGTTGCAGTCTATTCATTCCACTTGCATTCCATGACGAGTAAAAAAATAAATAAAAAATAATATACAATTTTTGTGATGAATTTTATTTTTTATTTTCCAATAAATAGCCGCAAAATGTACCCAGGAAGACCAAATTAGTATTATTTAATTGGAAATGTCACGGAGAATCCAAGATTTATTATAGCTGTATTCAAAAGTATAGAAAATGTTTGAAAACCTAGAGCGTGCACTAAATACATAAGTCCAAAACAAGATGGCGTCGTAAAAAACTTTGTTCCGGAATTCCAGATGTCTACCCAAGTTTTTTTTATCACTAAGGTATACCCTAACAGGATCAGAAGAAAAATTCCATCGAGGTCGAAATTCCTACGGGTCTTATGGTCAGGGATTGTATGTGTGTATTAGTGCACCTATATGCAGGACTAATAATATGTAATTCCTTAAAAATAATCCCACAATGTACCCAGGACGACCAAATTAGTATTATTTTATTTGAAATTTTATGGAGAATCCAAATATAACGTCAGATTTATTACAGCTATAATCAAAAGTATAGAAAATGTATGAAAACCTAGAGCGTGTACTATATGTATATGCCCAAAACAAGATGGCGTCGTAAAAAACTTAGGCCCGGAATGCCAGATGTCTACCCAAGATTTTTTATCCCTAAGGTATACCCTAACAGGATCAGAAGAAAAATTCCATCGAGGTCGAAATTCCTACGGGTCTTATGGCCAGGGACTGGATTAAAATTTCGTTTCCCAACTTTTCGCTAATTAATACCTGTGATACAACACCAGCTTCATTAAAAAAATATTCAATTGAAAAATTATTCTTTAATATGATTTTTTATGATCACTATCTTAATTAAATGATACAACATCGCATGAAAGATATGTTGCAAAATAACTTACAATTTACATTTTTGCAGGTGTACTATTCCAACAGAGGGCAGACATGAATCGTTGCACTCCTCATATCAAAGTCGTACATTAGAAGCTACCATTTGAAAGGACTTTGGGATTCCCATTGTAAAAAATATGTGAGTATTCTACTCACTGTCACCAGATCTATGTTCACAACGTGTGAATCGTGTAAAGTGTTGTAAGCTTACAAGTCTTAAGTTCGTATCTCAGTTGATATCCTCTTGGCGCCATGTCAGTATGCCACAGGATGCGTACCATTTCACGCTGGATAACGCTGTTGCCACGCAATCGGTATTGCAGCTGGAGTACAATGTTTGGAAAACCCGGTGGTGGACTGTCACGTGCCACAGTAGGTATTGGACGTGATATTTATGTTCTAATGTAGGTACATGATGATGCAACCATTGTAGAAACTGTTGTACAAGAGATCAAGGTGTCATTTCTGTATGTTAACCTTGCAGGGAACAACAATCAGAAGGAAGGGAGTGTCGAACAAGGATCGTTGACACAGCCACTCATGTCCAAAGTGTATAAAGATGACAACCATAGAAACGGACTCTGGGATTCGTATCGGAAATGTGAGTATTTTACTCACTGTCAACCAGTTCTTTGTTTACAACGTGTGAATCTTGAAAATTGTGAGGTTAAAGGTCTTAGTTACGTATCTCACAGTTGAATCTCTTTGGCCCACTGTCAGTATGCCACAGACGATGTACGCTTACCATTGGAAACGCTGTGATAACGCTGTGCCACCGCAGTCGGTATTGCAGCTGGATTACAATGTTTGAAAACCTAGGGTGGAACTGGTGCCACAGTTGGTATTGACGGTGACATTTATGTTCTAATTCATATAGGATGTTGTAACTTTAGTGGAAACGTTGTACTAACAGATTTGGTGTTATTTCTGATATTACCTTGCAGGTAACTGCAATCCGAAAGGACAGGGGTGACATGTATCGTTGCACTAGCCTCATATCCAAAGTCGTACATAAGATGCTACCATTAGACAAGACTCCCGGGATTCCTATGTAAATATGTGAGATTCTACTCACGCACCAGTTCATGTTACAACGTGTGAATGTTGTTACAAAAGTTGTGAGTAACAGGCTTTGTGTATATCAGTTAATAGCTCTTTGCGCCATGTAGTATGCAACCGATGAGTACCATTGGAACGCACTGTGTATTAACGCTGTTGCCACCGCAGTCGGTATTGCACAGCGGATTTACAATGTGGAAACCTGGGGGATATGTGTGGGGCCCATCCAGTGGTATTGACGTGACATTGATGTATTTCTTATGTACGTGAGACGAACTTTGGTAGAAATGTGGTACACACGGAATTCGGTGTCCCATTTTTGTTGTTTACTTTGTTAGGGAAACAACAAATTTGAGAAGGAAGGAGTGACAAGGATCGTTGCACAGGCCTGATATGTCCAAAGTCGTTATATAAGATGCAAAACCCATAGAAACGACTCTGACATTCCTATCGGAATGTGAGTATTTACTCACTGTCCCAGTTCCTTTGTTTACAACGTGTGAATCTTGCAATACGTGAGTTACAGGACTTAGTCGTATCTCAGTTTACTATCTTTAGCGCCACTGTCAGTATGCCACAGGGATGAGTTCAATTGGAAACGCTGTGATAACGCTGTTGCACACCGCAGTCGGTATGCCAGCAACTGGATTACAATGTTTGCAAACCTGGGGTGGATTGTGGGCCCCAGTTGTATTGACGGTGACATTTATGTTCTAATGCACTGATGATGTAACTTAGGAGAAACAGTGGTACTAACCAGATGTGTCATTTCTGATATTTACCTTGCAGGTAACTGCAATTTGGAAGGGAGAGGAGTGACATGAATCAGTGAAACTAGCTCATATCTAAGTCTAATAAGAGCAACTATTAGAAAAAGCACCACTAGGGATTCATCATGTAAAATGTGACGCATTCTACTTCACTGTCACAGTATTCTTGATTACGGGACGTGTGAACCTGAAAGTGGGAGTTAAAGTCTTAGTTCGTATCTCAGTTAATATCTCTTTGGCGGCACTGCAGTATGCCAACAGGATGAGTACCATTGGAAACGCTGTGATAACACTGTTGCACCGCAGTCGGATTGCAGCTAGATTTACAATGTTTGGAAACTATAGGGTGGACGGGGTGCCACATGTTGGGTATTGACGGTGACATTTATGTTTCTAATTCACATGAGTTGTAACTTTAGTAGAAATCCGTTGTACTAACAGATTTGGTGTTATTTCTTGATACTTTACCTGCAGGTAACTGCAATTAGGAGGAGAGGAGTGAGATGCATCGTTGAACTAGCCTTATATCCAAAAGTCCGTTACATATATGATGCACCATTAGACAGACTCTGGGCACGCGACCTATTGTAATATGTGAGAGTATTCTTACTCACTGTCACCAGTTCTATGTTACAACGGGGAATGTGAAAGTTGTAGTTAACAGTCTTAGTTCGTATCTCAGGTGATATCTCCTTTGGCGCCACTGTCAGGATGCCACAGATGACGAAGGAGGAATACCATTGAACGCTTTAGATAACGCAAGTGCCACCACGCAGTCGGTTTGCAGCTGTGTATTTACAATGTTGGAAACCGGGGGTGGGACTGTGGTTGCCACAGTTGGTATTGACTTTGACATTTATGATTCTAAGCACTTGATGATGTTACTTTGGTAGAAACGTTGTACTACAGATTTGGTGTCATTCTATGATGTTACCTTGCAGGGAACAATGCCAATTAATATGGATTGGAATGGATCGTTGCACAAGGCCTGATGTCCACAGTCGTACATTAGAAGCTTCTATATATTGTAAAAGACTCTGGGTTTCCTATATAGTAAATGTGAGATTCTACTCACTGTCACCAGATCTATATTTACGCACGTGTGAACCTTGAAAAGTAGTGAGTTAACAGTCTTAGTTCGTATCTCAGTTTATATCATCTTTGCGCGCCACTGTCAGTATGCCATAGGAATGATATCATTGGACAACGTGTGATAACGCTGTTGCCACCGCATCGGTATTGCAGCTGATTACAATGTTTGGGAACCTGGGGTGGATTGTGGAGGCCACAGTGGTGTATTGACGTTGACATTTATGTTTCTAATGTCCTTCAAATTCTACGTGAGGACGTAAACTTTGGTAGAAACTGTTGTACTAAACGGAATTTGGTGTCATTTCTTGTATGTTTACTTTGCAGGAAACAACAAATTTCACAGAGGAAGGAGCCTGGACAAGGATCGTTGGCCACAAGGCCTCATGGCAAAGTCGTAATACAAGATGCAACCATAGAAAGGACTCTGGATTCCTATCGAACTGTGAGTATTTCACTCACTGTCACCAGTTCTTTGTTACAACTGTGATTGGCAAGTTGTGAGTTAACAGACTTAGTTCGTATCTCAGTTTATATTCTCTTGGCGCCCACTGCAGTATGCCACAGGATGAGTACCATGGAAACGCTGTGATAAACGCTGTTGCCAACCGCACAAGTCGGTATTGACAGCTGGATTACAATGTTGGAAACCTGGGGTGGATTTTGGTGCCACTTTGGTAGTGACGTTGACTTTCTGTTCTAATGTAGGTGATGATGCAAAACCATTGTATGGGGGTAAACTGTTGTAATAACAAATTTGGTGTCATTCACCTTGTTGTTTATTTTGCCAGGAAAACAAACAATTTCAGAAGGAAGGAGTGACATAGGGGCATCGTTGCACAAGCCTCATGTCCCAAAGTCGCTAAAAGATGCTACCATTAGAAACGATCTGGGATTCTATCGGAATGTGAGTATTATCTCCACTGTCACACAGTTCTTTGTTTAAAACGTGTAACTGAGGTTGTGAAGTTAAACAGACAGTTCGTATCAGTTTATATCACTTGGCACCACTGACAGTATGCCACAGGATAAGTACCATGGGAAACGCTGTGATAACACTGTTGCCACCGCAGTCGGTATTGCAGCTGGATTACAATGTTTGCAAACCTGGGGTGGATTGTGGGGCCACAGTTTGTATTGACGGTGACATTTATGTTCTAATGCACTTGATGATGTAACTTTAGGAGAAATCGTTGTACTAACAGATTTGGTGTCATTTCTTGATATTTACCTTGCAGGTAACTGCAATTCGGAAGGAGAGGAGTGACATGAATCGTTGAACTAGCCTCATATCTAAAGTCGTACATAAGATGCAACCATTAGAAAAGACACTGGGATTCCTATTGTAAAATGTGAGTATTCTACTCACTGTCACCAGATCTATGATTACGACGTGTGAACCTTGAAAGTTGTGAGTTAATAGTCTTAGTTCGTATCTCAAGTTAATCACTCTTGGCGCCACTGTCAGTATGCCACAGATGACATACCATTGGATAACAGCTGTGATAACACTGTTGCCACCGCTAGTTGGTATGCAAGCTGGAATACAATGTTGGAAAACCTGGGGGGATTGGGTGCACAGTTGGTATTGACGTTGACATTAATGTTCTAATGCACATGATGATGTAACATTTTTATAGGCTTAGTTCGTATCTCAGTTAATATCTCTTTGGCGCCACTGTCTCCTCTCTCCTCTCTCTCTACTCTGTATGCCACAGATGAGTACCATTGGAAACGCTGTGATAACGATGTGCCACCCGCAGTCGGTATTGCAGCTGGATTTACAATGTTTGGAAACCTGGGGTGGACTGTGTGTGCCACAGTTGGATTGACAGTTGAGCATTATGTTCTAATGTACGTGATGACGGAACGATGTTGTGAACTGTTTGTTCTAACGAATTTGGTGTCATTTCTTGTTGTTACTTTGAGGAAACAACAATTCAGAAGAAGGGGTGACAAGGATCGTGCACAAGCCTCATGTCCAAGTCCGTATATAAGAGCATATCATTAGAAACGACTCTGGGATTCTATCGGAATGTGAGTATTTTACTCACTGTCACCAGTTCTTTGTTTACAAACGTGTGAATGTTGGCAAGTTGGGAGTTATAGGCTTAGGTCGTATCTCAGTTAAATATCTCAGTGTGGCGCCATGTCAGATGCCGACAGGGATGAGTAGGCTACCATTGGAAACGCTGTGATAACGCTGTGCCACGCAGTGGGATGCAGCTGGATTACAATGTTTGGAACCTGGGTGACTGTTGGTGCCAACAGTGGTATTGATCTCAGCCCCCTCTAGTTGGACATAATGTTCTATGCACATGATGATGTAAACAATTTACTAGGCTTGAGTTCGTTATCTCAGTTAATATCTCTTGGCGACACTGTCAGATGCCACAGGATGCGTAGATACATTGAAACGCTGTAGATAACGCTGTGCTCAGCACAGTCGGATTGCACAGCTGGATCAACGTTTGGAAACCTGGGTTGGACTGTGGTGCCACAGATGTGTTGACGTAGTTATTATGTTTTCTAATTACTAATGATGTAACATTTATACTCTCGTTCGTATCTCACAGTTTATATATGGTGTGTGAGCGCACTGTCAGTATGCCACCGGATGAGTACAATGGAAACGCTGTGATAAACGCTTGATGCCCACCGCAGTCGGTATCTGCAGCTGGATTAACAATGTTGGAAACCTGGGCTGGACCGTGGTGCTACCAGTTGGTATTGACGTTACATAAAGTTTCTATGCATGATGATGTAACATTTTTATAGGCTGTTTGTGTCGTAATCTCAGTTAATATCTCTTTGGCGCCACGTCAGTATGCCACAGATGAGTCCCATTGGAAACGCTGTGATAAACTGTCTGTTGCTACCGCAGGTCGGTATTGCGCGGGTGACAATGTTTGCAAATCCTGGGGTCGTCTTGTGGGGCCACGTTTTAGTATGTGACGGTGACACGATTACTGTTCAATTCACATGATGTGGTAAACTTTAGTAGAATCCGTTGTACTACCAAGATTTGCGGGTTATTTTTGATATTACCTTGCAGGTAACTCAATCGAGGAGAGGAGTGAGATGCATCGTTAACTAGCCTAATCCAAAGTCGTACATAAGATGCAACCATTAGACAAGACTATGGCGATCCTATTGTAATTATGTGAGTATTCTACTCACTGTCACCAGTTCTATGTTTACACGTGTGAATGTTGAAAGTTGTGAGTTAAACAGTCTTAGTCGTATCTCAGTTGATATCTCTTGGCGCCACTGTCAGGTATGCACAAGATGAGAACATTGGAAACGCTGTGATAACGCTGTTGCCACCGCAGTCGGTTTTGCAGCGGATTACAATGTTTGGAAACCTGGGGTGTGGACTGTGGTGCCACAGGATGGTATTGAACTTTGACATTTAATGTTCATAATGAGCACTTGATGATGGTACTTGTAGAAACCGTTGTACTAACAGAGTGGTGTCATTTCTGATGTTAACCTTGCCAGAACAATGCAATACTATGGAGACCATGGATCGTTGCACAAAGCCTGATGTCCACAGTCGTACAGTAGAAGCTCCAATTTGTAAAGACTCTGGGTTTCCTATAGTGTGAAATGTGAGAGTATTCGACTCACTGTTAACCAGATCTATGAGTACGACGTGTGAACCTTGAAAAGTAGTGAAGTAACAGTCTTAGTTAGTATCTCAGTGTTAAAGTAAGTCTCTGATGGCGCCACTGTCAGTCCCTCCCCCCCCCAATATGCCATCAGGATGATTATCATTGGAAAAACGCTGTGTAAGCTGTTGCCACCGCAGTCGGTATTGCAGCTGGATTACAATGTTGGAAAACCTGGGGTGGATTGGTGGGGCACAGTTGGTATTGACGTTGACATTTATGTGTTAACATGTACGTGAGATGTAACTTTGGTAGAAACTGTTGTACTAACGAAGTGGTGTCATTTCTTGTTGTTACTTTGAGGAAAACACAATTCAGAAGGAAGAGTGACAGGTATCGTTGCACACGCCTCATGGCCAAAGTCGTAGAAAAGATGCAACCATAGAAACGCTCTGGGATTCCTAATCGTGAATGTGAATATTGTATCACTGTCACCATGTTTTTGTTTACAACATGTGTGATTCTTGCAAGTTGTGAGTTAACAGACTTAGTTCGTAATATCAGTTATATCTCTTTGGCGCCACTGTCAGTATGGCCACAGGATGAGTACCATTGGAAACGCTGTGATAACGCTGTTGAACCGCAGTCGGTTATTTGGCAGCTGGTATTACAATGTTTGGAAAACCTGGGGTGGATTTGGTGCCACTGTTAGTTTATTGACGTGACTTATTCTGTCTTAATGTACGTGATGATGCAACCATTTTAGAAACTGTTGTACTAACAAATGTGGTGTCATTTCTTGTTGTTTATTTGCAGGAAACAACAATATTCAGAACACAGGGGGGAAAGGAGTGACAAGGATCGTTGCACAAGCCTCATGTCCAAAGGTCGTATAAAAAGATGCTACCATTAGAAACGGACTATGGGATTCCTACGGAATGGAGTAATTTTATCCACTGTCACCAGTTCTGTGTTTACAACGTGTGAAACCTTGAAAGTTGTGAGTACAGACAGTAGTATCTCAGTTGATATCACTTTGGCACACTGTAGTATGCCCACAGGAAAGTACCATTGCGAAAACGCTGTGATAACTATGTGTGTTGTCCACCGCAGTGGATTGCAGCGGGATTACAATGTTTGGAAAACCTGGGGTGGACTGTGGTGCCACAGTTTGGTATGTGTGACGGTGACATTTAGTTCTATGCACTTGATGATGTAACCTTTAGGAGAAATCGTGTACTAACAGATTGCGTGTCATTTCTTGATATTTAACCTTGCAGTAACTGCACAATGCGAAGGAGAGGAGTGACATGAATCGTTGAACTAGCCTCATATCTAAAGTCGTACATAAGATGCAACCATTAAAAAAGACACTGGGATTCCTATTGTAAAATGTGAGTATTCTACTCACTGTCACCAGATCTATGATTACGACCTGGAACCTTGAAAGTTGTGAGTTAATAGTATTAGTTCGTATCTCAGTAATATCTCTTGTGCGCACTGTCAGTAGCACAGGACATGAATACCATTGGAAACGCTGTGATAACACTGTGCCACCCGCACAGTTGGGTATTGCAGCTGGAATACAATGTTTGGAAACCTGGGGGGATTTGTTGCCACAGTTGGTATGACGTGTTGAACATTATATGTGTGGTATAATGCACATGATGGATGGAACATTTTGATGTAGGTTAGTTCGTATCTAGTTAAATCTCTTTCGGCGCAATGTCACAGTATGCCACAGTGATGAGTACCATTGGAAACGCATGTGATAACGCTGTTGCCACCGCAGTCGTATTGCAGCGGATTCAAGTTTGGAAACCTGGGGGACTGTTGGTGCCACAGTGGTATTGGACGTTGATATTTATGTTTATATGTACGTGATGACGACTAACTTTGGATAGAAACTGTTGTACTAACGAATTTTGGTGTCATGTTCTTTTGTTTACTTGCAGAAACAACAAGTCAGAAGAAGGGTGTGACAAGGATCGTTGCACAAGCTCATGTCAAAGTCGTAGATAAGATGCAACCATTAGAACGACTCTGGGATCCTATCGGGCAATGTGAGGATTTACTCATGTCACCAGTTCTTTGGTTTACAAGTTGTGAACGTTGCATAGTTGTGAGTTAATAGGCTTAGTTCGTATTCAGTAATATCTCTTTGGCGCCACTGTCAGTATGCCCACAGGATGTAGTAGGCTACCATGGAAACGCTGTGATAAACGCTGTGTTGCCACCCAAGTGGGTATTGCAGCTGGATTACAATGTTTGGAAACCTGGGCTGGACTGTGGTTGACACAGGTTGGTATTGACGTTGACATAATGTTTCTAATGCACAGATGATGTACATATTTATAGGCTTAGTCCACTATAAGTTATATCTCTTTGGCGCCACTGTCAGTATGCTCACAGGATGAGTACCATTGGAAACGCTGTGATAACGCTGTTGCCACCGCAGTCGGTATTGCCGCTGGATTACAATGTTTGGAAACCTGGGGTGGACTGTGGTGCCACAGTCAGTGTTGACGTAGTTATTTATGTTTTTCTAATTCACTTAATGATGTAACATCTTTATACTCTTCGTTCGTATCTCAGTTTATATCTTTGGCGCCACTGTCAGTATGCCACCGGATGAGTACAACTGGAAACACTGTGATAACGCTGTTGCCACCGCAGTCGGTATTGCAGCTGGATACAATGTTGGGAAACCGGGCTGGACTGTGGTGGTTATACAGTTGGTATTGACGTAACATTAAAGTTCTACTGCTGATGATGTAACATTTATAGGACTTTGTTCGTATCTCAGTAAATATCTCTTTTTGCGCCACTGTCAGTATGCCACAGGATGAGTACCATTGGAAACAGCTGTGATAACGCTGTGCTACCGCAGTCGGTATTGCAGCTGGATTACAATGTTGCCAAAACCTTGGGGGGTCGGAATTGTGGGGCCACATGTTGGTATTGACGTGACCATTTATGTATAATAGCCACTTGCGGATGTAACTTTAGGAGAAACCGTTTGTACCACATACCCCCACCTAAACCCCCCTACCAAACCCCCCATATAACCAACCCCAACAGATTGTCGTCCATTTTTGATATTTACCTTGCAGGTAACTGCAATTCGGAAGGAGAGGATGACATGAATCGTTGAACTAGCCCTCAATCTAAAGTCGTACATAAGAAGCAACCATTAGAAAGACACTGCGGATTTCCTATTGTAAAAGTGAGTATTCTCCTAACTGCACCAGATCTATGGATTACGACGTGGACCTTGAAATTTGTGTAGTTAATAGTCTTAGTTGTATCTCAGTTAATATCTCTTTGGCGCCCACTGTCAGTATGACAGGACGAGTACCATGAAAAAGCTGTGAGAAAAAACACTGTTTGCCACCGCAGGCGGTATTGCAGCTAGATTGACAATGTTTGAAACCTGGACGGGGACTGTGTGGTGCCACAGTTGGTATTGACGGTGACATTCATATGTTCTAATTCACATGGTTGGTAAACTTTAGTGGAAAAACGTTGTACTAACAGATTTGGTGTTATTTCTGATATTTTACTTGCAGGTAACTCAATTCGTAAGGAGAGAGTGGAGATGGCATTCGTTTGAAACTACCTCATATCCAAAGTCGTACCATAAGATCGGCAAACCATAGACCAAGACGCGGGTATTCCTATTGTAATATGTGAGTATTCTTACTCACTGTCACCAGTTCTATTGTTTAACAACGTTTGAATGTGAAAGTTGGGAGTGACAGGCTTTGTTCGTTCCTCAGTTTAATAATTCTCTTTAGGCGCCACCTGTCAGTTATTGCCACAGGATGATACATTGGAAACGCTGTGAAAACGCTGTGCCACCGCAGTCGGGTATTGCAGCTGGTTCACAATGTTTGGAAACCTGGGGGGACTTGGTCCACAGTGATGACGTTGACCATTGATGTTCTTATGTACGGGATGACGTAACTTGGTAGAAACGGTGGTACTAAACGAATTCGGTGTGTACACTTCTTGTTGTTTACTTGTAAGGAAACAAACAATTTCAGAAGGAGGAGTGACAAGATCGGTTGCACAGGCCTCATGTCACAAAGTCGTATAAAGATGAAAAACCATTAGAAACGACTCTGGGAATTCCTATCGGAATGTGAGTATATTACCTCACTGTCAACAGTCTTGTTACAAACGTGTGAATCTTGCAAACTGTGAGTTAACAGACTTAGTTCGTATCTCAGTTTATATCTTTTAGCGCCACGTCAGTATGCCACAGGATGAGTTCCATTGGAAACGCTGTTGATAACGTGTTGCACCGCAGCGGTTATTGCAGATGGATACAATGTTTGCAAACTGGGGTGGATTGTGGGGCCACAGGTGTGTATTGACGGTGGACATTTATGTTCTAATGCACTTGATGACACGTAACTTTAGGAGAAACCGTCTGTACTAACAGATTGTGTGGTAGTTGATTCTTGATATTTACCTTGCAGTAACACTGCCACAATTTGGAAGGAGATGGAGTGACCAGAAATCGTTGAACTAGCCTCATATCTAAAGTCGTACATAAGATGCAACCATTAGAAAAGACACTGGGATTCCTATTGTAAAATGTGAGTATTCTACTCACTGTCACCAGATCTATGATTACGACGTGTGAACCTTGAAAGTTGTGAGTTAATAGTCTTAGTTCGTATCTCAGTTAATATCTCTTTGGCGCCACTGTCAGTATGCCACAGGATGAGTACCATTGGAAACGCTGTGATAACACTGTTGCCACCGCAGTGGGTATTGCAGCTGGAATTACAATGTTGGAACACCTGGGTGGAACTGTGCGTGCCACAGTTGGTATGACGGTGGAATTTATGTTCTAATTTCACATGATGTTGTAACTTTTCAGTAGAATCCGTTGTACTAACAGATTTGTGTTATTTCTTGATATTTACCTTGCAGGTAACGGCAATTCGGAGGAGAGGAGAGAGGCCATCGTTGAACTAGCCTTTATATCCAAAGTCGTACCATAAGATGCAACCATTAGACAAGACTCTGGATCCTGAAATAATGTGAGTAGTATTCTATTCTCACTGTCACCAGTTCTATGCGTGTACAAGTGTGAATGTTGAAAGTTGTGAGTTAACAGTCTTAGTTCGTATCGCCACAGCTTGATATCTCTTTGGCGCCACACTGTCAGTATGCCAACAAGATGAGTACCATTGGAAACGCTGTGATTACGCGTTGCACCACCGCAGTCGGTTTTGCAGCTGGTTACACGTTTGGGAACACTGGGGTGGACTGGTAGTGCCCAGTTGGTATTGACTTTGACATTATGTTCTAAGGCATTGATGATGTTACTTTGTAGAAACCGTTGTACTAACAGATTTTGGTGTCATTCTAGATGTTAACCTTGCAGAACACATGCAATTAATATGGATGACATGGCTCGTTGCACAAGCCCTGAGTCCACAGTTTCGTACATTAGAAGCTCCAAATTTGTAAAGATCTGGGCACTGTTCCTATAGTTAAATGTGAGTATCTACTCACTGTCACCCAGACTATTGATTACTGAATGTGAGGAACCTGAAAGGAGTCAGTTAACAGTCTTAGTTCGTATTCTCTCAGTTTATATCTTTTGGCGCACTGTCAGTATGCCATAGGATGATTAGCATTGGAAAACGCTGGTATAACGCTGTTGCCACCGCACGCGGGATTGCAGCTGGATTACAATTTTGAAAAACTGGGGTGGATTGTGGGGGCCACAGTGGTATTGACGTTGACATTTATGTTCTAATGTACGTGATGACGTAACATTTGGTCACGAAAACTTTGTACTAACGAATTTGGTGTATTTATGTTTGTTTACTACTTTGCAGGAAACAACAATTTCGAACTAGGAAGGAGTGACAAGGTCGTGCACAAGCATCATGGCCAAAGTCGTATAAAAGATGCAACCATTAGAAAACGGTACTCTGGGATTCCTATCGGATGTGAGTATTTTACTCACTTGTCACCAGTTCTTTGTTTACAACGTGTGACATCTTGCAAGTTGTGAGGTAACCGACTTAGTTAGTATATCAGTTTAATAATCTCTTTGGCGCCCACTGTCAGTATGCCCCACAGGATGAGTACCATTGAAATCGCTGTGATAACGCTGTTGCCACCTAAGTCGGTATTGCCAGCTGGATTACAAATGTTTGGAAACCGGGGGTGGATTTTGTGTGCCACTGTTGGTATTGACGTTGACTTTTCTGTTCCTAATGTACGTGGATGATGCAACCATTGAGAAAACTGTTGTACTAACAAATTTGGTGTCATTTCTGTGTTTATTTTGCAGGAATACAAACAATTTATAGAAGGAAGGAGTGACAAGGATCGTTGCACAAGCCTCATGTCCAAAGTCGTATAAAAAGATGCTACCATTAGAAACGGACTCTGGGTTCCTACGGAATGTGGTATTACTCACTGTCACCAGTTCTTTGTTTACAACGTGTAAACCTTGAAAGTTGTGAGTTAACAGGACAGTTCGATCCTCAGTTGATATCATTTGTGGCACCACTGTCAGTATTGCCACAGGATAAGTACCATTGGGAAACGCTTTGATAAAACACTGTTGCCACCGCAGTCGGTATTGCAGCTGGATTACAATGTTTGCAAACCTGGGGTGGATTGTGGGGCCACAGTGTGTATTGACGGTGACATTTATGTTCTAATGCAATTGATGATGTAACTTTAGGAGAAATCGTTTTACTAACAGATTTGGTGTCATTTCTTGATTATTTACCTTGGCAGGTAACTGCAATTCGGAAGGAGACGCAGAGTGATCACTGAATCGTTGGAACTAGCTCATATATAAAGTCGTACATAAGATGAACCATTAGAAGATGGACACTGGGATTCCTATGGCTAAAATGTGAGTATACACTACTCACGGTCACCAGATCTATGATTACGACGTATGAACCTTGAAAGTTGTAAGTTAATACCGTATTAGTTCGTATCTCAGTAATATCTGATGTGTGGCGCCACTTGTAAGTATGCCACAGGGATGAATACCATGTGCAACGCTGTGGATAACGCTGTTGCCACACGCAGTGGTATTGCAGCTGGATTACAATGTTTGGAAACCTGGGCTGGACTGTGGTGCCACAGTTGGTATTGACGTTGACATTAATGTTCTAATGCACATGATGATGTAACATTTTTATAGGCTTAGTTCGTATCTCAGTTAATATCTCTTTGGCGCCACTGTCAGTATGCCACAGGATGAGTACCATTGGAAACGCTGTGATAACGCTGTTGCCACCGCAGTCGGTATTGCAGCTGGATATACAATGTTGGAAACCTGGCGGTGGACTGTATGGTGCCCAGTGGTATGAACGTTGAATTTATGTTCTAATGTTACGTGGGACGTAACTTTGGTAGGAAAATGTGTACTAACGATTGGTGTCTATGAACTTCTTGTTGTTTACTTGCAGCGAAAACAACAATTTCAGAGAAGGGGTGACCAAGATCGTTGACAAGCCTCATGTCCAAAGTCGTAACTAAGATTCAAAACCATTGAACGACTCTGGGATTCCTATCGATGTGAGTATTTTACTCACTGTCACAGTTCTTTGTTTACCAACGTGGTAAGTTGCAAGTGTGATGTCTAATAGGCTTAGTTCGGATCTCAGTT